>OOFE01046885.1:0-11047 GCA_900323365.1 Monocentris japonica
CAATGGCACCTGTCAAGGGGTGGGATATATTGGGAAGCAAGTGAACAGTCAGTTCTTGAAGTTGATGTGTTGGAAGCAGGAAAAATGGGCAAGCGTAAGGATCTGAGCGACTTTGACAAGGGCCAATTTGTGATGGCTAGATGACTGGATCAGAGCATCTCCAAAACGGCAGGTCTTGTGGGGTGTTCCCGGTATGCAGTGGTTAGTACCTACCAAAAGTGGTCCAAGGAAGGACAATTGGTGAACTGGCGACAGGGTCATGGGCACCCAAGGCTCATTGATGCGTGTGGGGAGCAAAGGCTACCCGTCTGGTCCGATCCCACAGAAGAGCTACTGTAGCACAAATTGTTGAAAAAGTTACTGCTGGCTATGATAGAAAGGTGTCAGAACACACAGTGCATCGCAGCTTGCTGCGTATGGGGCTGCGTAGCCGCAGACCGGTCAGAGTGCCCATGCTGACCCCTGTCCACCACCGAATGGTTTTAATGTTATGGCTGATCGGTGTATGTCACAATTAAAAGTAGTAGTTTGTATGAACATGCTCAGATTGTGTGTGATTCTGGGATGTGGATCTAACAGAAATTACAACATATGCTAATAAGGCAAATGATGGATTAAAAAGGTGTTTCAATACATTTTCATGAAGGCATAGTATATTTGATGGGCATAGAGCAAGAGATCAATCAGCAAATCAATAAATTTATTACCAGGAATGCTGCTGCTGTGTGGGCCATGATAGTTTAGCTTGAGGTAAAAGTTCTCACTTGTGTACATTTGCCAGAAAATACAGAGTTATAAAAATCTTCTTCCCTGCAGCGAGAACCTAATTCCTTTATGGTACCTCTCACTAAATCAGTAACAAAGTGCCCTTGTGATCTAGACGGTGTCATTTTATGAATTCCATGTCATCTGTGTAATTTTTAAGGAAAATTCTTCTTGCTTGGAAAGTATGGGCCCTCTGTCTCGTCTGGGTAGCTCAGCTGCCTCCCAAGGCAGGAGGCGACGCCTTAATGAGCTCCCTCGAGTAGTTTTAGGTGTTGAGAGTATTTTCAAGACTTAAAAACATTTATGCACAAGTCTTACTTTTATTTGTACGGGTTATTGAATAGTTTTATGAGTAGTTTTATCTGAACAGTGCCAAATATGGCAGGGGTAGGATGACAGGATCCCGCTGACAAACGTGGTATTTGAGACACCACTGGTCCAGTTTTGACGAAACTTTGAGGGATGATGCATTTTGGCTGTTGGCTGTAGCCTGATGGTGCTATAGTTAAAGGTAGAATTTAAACGTGATATCTCACCACCAGAATTCACCAACACAAGTCCCATTGTGACAAAACCTCAAGGAATGATATTTTTGCATTAAAAAAGTGGCCTAATGACGGTGCTATAATTAAAGGTCGGTTTTAAACTCAAACATAATGTGGAGCTTTGATGTATTTCGGCACTGAGTACTGGTGTTAAAAGAAAACACAAAAAAATACTCATTGGCCTGATGAGGACGCTATAATTAAAATCAAAATTTCAAACTTTGAACGGCCATAGCTGCTATGCCACTGGCCCGATTTTAGGTTTTACCCTTGTGAAACACATTATTGGAAAAGTCATGGACTTGGAGTCTGGTGGGGTTGATTTGAACAAAGTAATATACACAAAAAAGCAAAATGAACTGGTTGATGGCTTGTATTAATTCTGCCTAGTAACCGCTGTGATAATAATCACGCTGTAAACTCCCACTTATGAATAACACAGTTGTAATTAAAACGTTTTTTGTGGAAAGGAGCAGAGAGTGTTCACAGATCCAAGTCTGTATCGAGCTGTGTGTGTGTGTGTGTGTGTCTGTGTGTCTGTGTGAGAGAGAGTGCAAGAGAGAGAGCTGCTATCTCTGTGGCAGCAAGATGAGTTAGGGAGATAATGTTACATGATGGATGAAAAGGGCTGGTAAGAGGGGCAGTTCAGAAAGTAGAGTAAACATGTGAACACACACACTAACCCCTACGGGTGTGTCAAAAAGGCCACCACTGGAGACGAAGGGGGAGAGTGGCAGAAAGTCAGAGATGAATGTAACATGGAGAGGTGGAGGGAGGAAGGAAGGATCAAGGAGGCAGGGCAAGGAAGTGAAGGACACAGACTCAAATTCTCAGACAAAACAAAACAACAAGGTGTTCAAGAAGAATTTCAGTGGAAGAGAGTGTGCCGTGTTGCAAAGTGATGCAGACAGGACAGGACTCCGGAATGGTTATGAAAAGCACAGGGAAAAAAAAGAAAAAGAGGAGAATATTCTGAAAAAGGAAGAGTTATATGTGTGTGTATAAATAATATCAGTTATATATCTACTATATTTCTACTATATATCTACTACTATACATCACTAATCCAATAATGCCAGGACCTGTGCTGTTTACTCCTCAACGACACCACAACACGGTCGAACCCAGAGGGATTATCTGATCGCAGTTCAAGAGTTGCTCTGAGCCGCTACAGAGTTTTATCAGGCACACAAAGCATCCAGAAAGTTGCCCTGAGCAGAGGTTAGGATGATGCAGCAAATTCTTCAAGACAGGTACATTGAGCCAGAGCTCCTGGCTGAGCTTAATGAGGAGCAGAAGCGGATCCTCTTCTACAAGATCAGCAAGGAGCAGGTATGATGCTGGAAGGAGAGGGAGAGCCAGTTGAGAGCCTTCAACTCTTGTTTTAGCCCTTTTGAAAAAAGGACAAATTCTTTGATGTTTCACTTCAACATGAAGTGGGTTACATGTGATTTGTGGTCAAACTATGATTTTTTTTTTCTGTAGACATTCTGGAAATTAACAAATGTTTGCAGAGACTGTGGTTGCTGCTTTCAGCTGCAGTCCTGGAAAAGTGCACAATGGCACAATTCAACGGCTTGTTTCATATCCTTGACTACTCTTCACACCCACACATTTACAGAGACAAGGTTTTATAAAACAGAAGTAACTTTGCTCTAAAGGAGAATGAGGAAAGCTAACAGGAAGGACAGTTTTTCAGATAGCTATGACAACACATTCTAATCATCTTTATGAGCTTCCTCGCTCAGCTTGTCTCTGTGTGAGGCTGACTCCGATGCCTGCGCGGTTGAGGAGTAATACATTGTCTAACCGACTACAAAACATGTAACTGTAATCCATCAAAGTTTACAGTAAAAAGTAGAGGCAGTAGATTACAGGTATTAGGTCTATGTGTTGACTAGAAACATGGTGCCACATGCAGCACAGCTAGAAGTGAAACACAGTGGATCAGCGTGGGTTACACTACTTTTGCTACGGCACATCGAAACACACCACGTTGATCAATTATTGATGGCAATGTTTGCAAAGGCCAAATGAGCATCATAAATGGAGCTGAGTTAGCTATGATAGCTGATGGACAATACTTTATTTCTCCCCTATGCATTGTGTTACTCTGCTCAGAATAAAGACAGGATAAAACTACACCAAATGTAAGTCCTTGATTCATGATTTCTCTGCGGATCGGTCGGTTAGCATAACAGACAAACAGCGTATAACATTACTGGTCTCCTTTCACTACGGCGGCACAGCATAAACTCAGCAAAGTAGCTCTGTGTATATATATAATGGAAATCATGAACCAACTGGGCTTTGTCTTTATCAGGCTCAGTCCTGCACAGCTCCCCACAGCCTGGTGCTGAGTAATGGAAATCTAGTTAGTAGGGCTAGACTAGAGATGATTGACCCTGAATGTTGATAAGGGGTGGGAGGGGCTCTAGCTAAACGGGAGGAGAAAATAATGATATTATATTATAAATATATTCTAAATGAAAAAAATAGTTCATAACATTTAAGTCTCATTTTATGTGTGACAGGAAAGAAAAGTGAGTTTATTGTGTGACAGTGTTCCAAAGCTACCAGACAGCAGAGTTTGAAATCACACATCTATAACAGCACTACTGATTGGTCATATCAAATAACATACTGAGAGACAGCTAGACACTTGTTTCCTTCACATTAACTTCTGAGGGAAATTTAAAATTCAGGCATATCTGTATTTGCTGTGACCACAGTGTGGTAAGTGATAAGCAGCATGTTTCAAAAGTAAAAGAGGATTTATCCATAGCGGTGGCAAGTGGGTAGCTGAGGGTGAACAGCGTTATTTCAACAGGAATTGATAGCAATGGGATGCCAAATGTATTAGGTGCTGATAAGAACAATTTAAGATAATAAAATGCAGCCAAAACAAGTAAGGCTTTAAAGGGGAAATAAGTAAGGTTTCTACTGCCTGATGACCCCTGTCTTAGCACTTACTTATATGCTTCACTTATTTGTCTCTTTTGTTGAAATAAAAAGTAGGTAGCTAACTTATTGCACTTTTACCTTAGCACTGGTTCTGCTCTTAGATGCTTGTTTAGGAAGGAAATGCACTTACGATTTCTGGTGACTAGCAGTTCTCATGCCTACCTATGTTGAATGCACTTATTGTAAATCGCTTTGGATAAAAGTGTCTGCTAAATGACTGTAATGTAATGTAACATATCTGCAGAGGGTTGATAGGGTTTTTGATCAATACCAGCACCGGGCTTTCAAAACTCACTGTCTGGCCCACACGCAGTTTTGAAACAGAAGCTCCCCACCCTCTCAATTGCCTTGAGGTGCTGTGTGACATGATGCATTATCGTCCTGGAAGTATCCATTTGAAAATGGGTAAACTGCGACCATGAACGGATGCACCTGGTAAGCAACAATGTTTTAGTACACTGTGGCAAACCAGAAACTTGCATAGTTCTGCAGATGTTGTTGCAATTCCTACTGATTGGCGCTGCACAGCTTCCATGAATGAAATGAACAGTAAGACTAAAATAGGGCTCTGAAGTACAACTAGACCTTTTCGTGACTGTTTTTTACGACATTCCAAGTGCAGGCGTGGAATAGTGGTTCTGGCAAAATATTTCATAGTAGAACTGGTTGATGAAACTTTATTTGGCACTAACACACATACATGCAGTGAATTTGTTTCTTCGCGTACCTCTGACTAGATATACACACACACTTTTCCCGGTCAGAGGACAGTGCAGACGTCAGCTACTGGACAGCGCGCCTGGAGCAGTTGGGGGTTAAGTGCCTTGCTCAAGGGCACTCCAGCAGTGTTGGTGGGCACCGTAGCTGTGGCACCAGTCATTTTTCAATCACCAGCTCACAGCTGGAATACACCCTCCTGGTTGTGCCGGGGATCAAGCCAGCGACCCTCCGGTGATGGGTCGGTCTCTCTAACCGCTAGGCCAACCTGTCGCCCCTGCACCAACCTGTCACCGCTATGAGCAATGATTCTTAATTTTGATAGGAACAATCCTTAGCTAGGTAAGACCTTACAGGATCCATTACCTATGCCAGAATTCATTTTTTTCTCATATGGACTGCTTCTCTTAAATGGCTTGGCTAGCAATGTCTGATGCTGCCTTCAAGTGCTCCTTCATTCATTCAGCCAGTCATTTTCCACACTCATTTATTCCTACTCACAGTCACAGGGAGGCTGGCGCCTGTCCCAGTATGCATTGGGCTGAAGGCAGGGAAACACCCTGGACAGGTTGCCAAGGCTAACACATACACAGACATACTCACATTCATACCTATAGACAATGTAGAGTCTCCAATCTGCCTGTCTTGCAAGTTTTTGGACAATTTGCAAACTGCACACAGAAAGGACCACGGCCAGGAATCAAACCCAGGACCTGCTTGCTGTGAGGCACTGAGCCAAGCTTACAAGTGCTCTTTGTCAGCTCCTATTTCTGAGGTTCTAAGTTGTAAATACAACTTGACGCACATTCAAGTGCTTTTGAGCTGCAAAGTGCTACTTTGTGTTGCAGGAGGATAAAATGTGCATCAAGTAATTAATACCTAATTGATTTATTAAAAACAAAACAGAATGGGAACTGAAAGTTTAACAAGTGAGAACAGAAATGTACAACAATACTAATTATATACATAGAATGCCAGAAAACAATAGTAAAATACACGCTCTCCACCCTTAAACATCACATCTGGGCAACACAGGTATCATTGAAAATTTCGTACTTTTCCAGCTGTATTTACCACTTTGTTGGGTTGCTCATGTGCACTCAAGTAATAATTACAGTATTTCAAAAAGCACTTAAAAGCAGCATCAATCTGTACCTTCAGCTGTTCTCATAGATGCACTTGAGCGAGATGTTATACCACACGATTCTGAAATATTGCAAAAACAGATCGCCATGCCAAGTGGCAAATATGCCAAGTACAACCCCAAGCTCCAGAGTCAAAACTGCGCCAGTTTCATTTTCATGCAGGCATTGGTTAATTAGGCATGCAGACAGCTGCCCGTGTTATGCTTTCTTTCTGGGGTTTTTTTTTCTGGTTTGTGTTACTCCACCAATTTCTCTACAAAGCGTAATTGGAATAACAGTACAAGTGCACTTTCTCTCATGGGTGTATTGATGTCTAAGATGTTTTACAGGGATCATAACAACCGCCCATTGTTATCCATGTGAAGGGCAAAAATGAATAGCTCTGGCAAAGGGATACGCACAGAAACTGCAATAAGATAAAGCGTTGCTGTCTAATGCTTTGATGTAAATTGTCACCCGTATTAACATTAGGACCCACTGGCCTCTTTTTCTCAAAGTTTGCTTTTGAGGTCAAGTGGGGTGATTGTATTCTTGCATTACCGTTTCATCAAAAGTGCTTTATTCAGTATAACTGAGCTTAATTAATACTAAATACTACATGCTCTTTGTTCTTCTGGTTAATTATTGAAGTGCAGGAGAGCCAAGTATGTGAATCAAAGGTAGTATCGTGAGCACTGCCAGCGAAGTGCACCACCACCCCTCTTCCTCTCCTGTATCACTCTGTATCACAATCTTTCACTTTGATCTACAGAGATGAAATGTTGCGTGGAAGTTTGATTTCTACTCATCTCTATTTTGAGAAGAAATGTGAGGCAGAGAAGAGGCAAAGACGAGGGGAGAATCAAGGAGCTGGGCATCGCTCTCCTAAGCAAGAGCAGAAGCAAAGTGACAGAGGTGTGGCAGGAGCAATGTGAGTGTTGCTTGCTCCTCTGCGAGTGCAGGGAAGTGATTTTCAATCTTACCCAGCATCTTAGACAGGTGCATTATTACCTGTCTGATTGTTCTGAATGAGGCCCTATTTTTTTCCAGTAGTTTTATTTTCTCTTAAAAACCTCAATTTGTTCATGCTGGCTAATGCCGTTTGTTGTTTCCACCCTGCATCATTTTGTTGATTGTGTTTGTTTTGTTGAATGTCTGCAAGGTAGCTGAGTTGAGTACTCCACTTCTTATCCCTCAAAAACCCCTTTGGTCTGATAGAAAACTATGCAGCTCCACCTTATAAACAGACACAGGAGCATCCACCCACGGGATAGCCACCTCACCTGTGTGCATGAGCAGAAAGTGGTTGACAGCACCTACCTCGAGTTTGTGGCTCTGGCTTTAACAAAATTCACAATGGTCACTGCAGTATCCAAAACTTGATGAAGCCCGGCTCCGTCTGTGCACACTCCAATGCAGTTAGTCCAGCTTATTCAAGTTAACCTCATAAAATCATCCAGTGTTTCAAAAACAGCCTTTGTAGTTGTCTTTTGTAGACAGTGGCCACAGTGCCGGATGCAGGGAGAACCAGCCCACTAGCTGGATTCTCTCCTGCATCCCGCCCACACCTCAACCACCCTCCCCCAGTCTGCTGCAATCACATGCAGCATCTCATGCGTCATTTGACAAATAATGAGTGCTGACATCACAACATGCATCACAGGACTAATGTTTATGTTATGATATGCATGCATGTTTGATTGTCCGATAACCGCTGTTTAGCATGTTTTGAAAATGATCTGAGAGCTGTAATGTCCCCTCAGTCTGTGGGTACGGTGTTCCAATTGTGTGCTGCTTGACAGGAAAAGGGCTGCCTGTCCAAAGGCACTTTTTCTAAAAGGTATTATGCAGTCTCCTCTGGTAGCAGCTCTAGTTGATTGGTTTTCATTGTTCTTAATGCATTCGCTGAGTGGAGCGGGGGGGGGCAGACTATTAAAAAATTTAAATTATAAGTAAAATATCTGTCTAGTTTATCAGATTTTCCCAACTTAAAATATTGTATTCCATTAAAATATTACACTGATGTTGTGCGTTTGGCTTTTTATCTAAAAATGTTCAATGCTTGCTTGTAGACACACACACTGTTTCCTATCTACAAGATATGATTTAATCCATTTCATTGCATTTGGTGAAAAATTAAACCTCGATAGCTTGGCAATGAGGATTACTGCTAGGCCTGAAACAGGAAACAGTTTGCTGTCTCAGTGAGGTGATATTTTCCGAATTCAAGCTGTATAGGACGCAATGAGAAAGGGCTATTATTCAGAAAGGGCTATTATTTGTAGGCTTATCTATTTGGAATGTGAAGTCATTGCCACAAAGCCATGCAGCGTTCTGTTCAATTATATCTAAAGGCATGTCTAAGACACGGTATCATGTGATATTGATATTTTCAATAATTGCTTATTCCCTCACTATCACATTGCACAAGGCATGATCGAGTCTTCCCCAATAGTATGAGGCTTTTTTCTGTTCAGCTATTTTCTGGGCCACGGTGTAGCAAATTTTAGGCAGTTTCTAATCCACAGAGGGAGTTGCCTTCATCTCTGCTTACAACTCAATTATTTTGCCTTTCTGCTCAAAATACGACCCGGGCTTGTCTTTGAACGTGCCGTGTTTTGTCTGTAAATCTTTGATCAACTTGGAGGGTCTCATGTACTCGCCAGTTAGCGCTGGAGAACAAACTACACATTGTGGCTGCCTTCGCTCACAGAAACCAGTGCAAAGCTATCGTCGAGGTCGCTCTCATCACATCATCGACATTTTGTCTGCCCAGCGTTAGCTGAACATTTCTGCCTATTGCTCACTGAAGCCCATCATCTGTTGGCTCATGGCATTGTTGTTTTTGGCTGAAGAATTTGTAGATGCATTTTGTTGGCTGATCAGTCTTGTGTTTCTAGTTCCTTGGACTATTGCTGTTAATGGTCAAGTCTTTCGTGAGAGGAAAAAGGCTATTGCAGCATATGCATAGGAATGGTATAGCTGTGCATACTTAGATGGATGGAATGAATGCTCTGTCATAGCCTAGTAATCCTGTTGCTGTTGTGTATTATGTTTTGGTCAAATACTTTTTTCTGCCTCAGTGTTTTGTGATTGGAGTATTCTATAATTGTTCATTGCCTCTCTTGTGGGTTGTGGCGTCCTGGTTGAGAACCATAGACACAGGTCTATTGAAACATAAATTCTACTGTTTTATAAGAAATAATGAATATTTTCTTTTTTTTCTACAATGGTACACGATGCACACCTTAACAAGGCTGCAAAAAGGTCGTCTGTCAGGGTCTGACTGACATTATTCTCATTTGCCCTGGCATTGTGCCCCTGGCCATTCCCTCTGTCCTCGGCCTCCTCGGGTAGCTCATCACCTTGTCTCTTTCCAAAGAACTGCTGCTGCAACAGTGATAGCCAAGGTGATGTCAAGTTTTCTGCGTAGCCCATCTTTGATACAAGGGAATCTCTTTTTCCATGCTCCAAAGACTCTCTGTCAGACCTCATGCTGCAATCTGGCAGGTGTTGCATCTTCTCTCTGCTGGTGTTTGGGGCTTTAAAAGGGGAGGCACGACTCAGATAAACATTATCCGCTAGTAGGTAGCCTTCATAGGCCCGCCTCTCTAGCAAGGCAAAAGCTGGCTGCTGTCAACAATCTGAATGTCATGTGTCGACCCTGGCCAGCGAGCTGCAATGTTAGTTATTTCAGATTTGTCATCACTTGCACATTGATGGAACAGGAGCCATTCCAGTTTCGAATGAGTTCTCTCCAACAGGGATCATTCATTCATTTATCATTCATTCATTTTTCTTTACCCACTTATTCCATTTCAGGGTAGCATGGTTGTGCTGGTTCTTCAGGCTTGCTATTGCTCCAGACACGTTGCTGACAACGTGACATAATACAAATTTGCATTATAATAAAACTCAACTGGGTTGAGTCTGTCCCTTATCTTATTTTCAAAGAACTCATTTTCCTCCATCTACCTCAAAAGTTGTGCCTGCAGGGTAGCCTGGGTTAGAGTAAGATTCCTGGCCTGAATTATTGTCCCAGTCCTCAAACGTCCCTCTTAGGGAGTGACCAGGGCAGGCAAGAATGACACTGGCCTTCCTCCCCACTTGCCTCTCAAAGATTTCAGTTGCTTGTGCCTGACTCACAACGGTAACCTTACTATTTTCACCAAGCGCCACAATTTGTTTTATTGCTGAAGCTTAAACTGCTAAATCAGGCTACAATACAAAATGTTAAAACATAAAATATGTCATAATTTTACCACATAATTCACCTTCTGACAGATTGAATCTGTGTTTTATGTTTGCTGTCCACGTCAGTTCCCAGATATCTATAGTTGTCCACCAATTCACTTTGCTTGCCTTTTATTACCATGGGTTTGGGAATGGATTCTGAAATCATTCTAAAATCAATATTGCCATATTGGTTGCAGTTATTGGATAATCCAGCCCACACTGAAGAGAATTTGACAAGCGAGTCTATCAGTGATCCTAGTTGCTGTTCACTCCCGAGAAAGCTTGCTTCCCAGAGATAATGGCTCTAATGGAGTGCTGTGAGTGCTAACGCAGATTGCACAGAATTTGTCCTGTCCCTATTCAAACATCCCCTATTTGATGTGGCCACTGAGGATTTTTTAGTTTGCCTTTGCTTGCACAAGAGTTTATTCAAAACCTTGTCGTCTTTGCCCTTCCCATTGGAATGATGAAAATTCAGGCTGTAAACTTCAATTTTGTTGAGAACAACTGCACACAAAGACTGAAATGGCATCTTGCCCTTGGGAGATTAATTGTATAAAACATGACATAATATACTCCATTTTCTACATTTCTACATTTTGATACCAAACTAATAGTGTGTGTGTGTGTGTGTGTGTGTGTGTGTGTGTGTGTGTGTGTGTGTGTTTGTGTGTGTGTGTTTGTGTGTGTGTTTTT
>OOFE01046887.1:0-12880 GCA_900323365.1 Monocentris japonica
AGGTGTGTTTTCTTGTATCCTTGTTACTATTTACGAGTGGTGTAATACGATGGAATGTGAGAGTCCCCCAGTGTGTCCAGGTTCAGCCATTCGTGTATGACACCATGCACTGAATAAGTGCCTAAGAGTACATACACTATATTGCCAAAAGTATTGGGACAATGCCTTTACACGTACATGAACTTTAATGACATCCCATTCTTAATCTGTAGGGTTTAATATGGAGTTGGCCCACCCTTTGCAGCTATAACAGCCTCAACTCTTCTGGGAAGGCTTTCCACAAGGTTTAGGAGTGTGTTTATGGGAATTTTTGACCATTCTTCCAGAAACGCATTTGTGAGGTCAGGCACTGACGTTGGACGAGAAGGCCTGGCTCTCAGTCTCCACTCTAATTCATCCCAAAGGTGTTCTATCGGGTTGAGGTCAGGACTCTGTGCAGGCCAGTCAAGTTCCTCCACACCAAACTCGCTCATCCATGTCTTTATGGGCCTTGCTTTGTGCACTGGTGCGCAGTCATGTTGGAACAGGAAGGGGCCATCCCCAAACTGTTCCCACAAAGCTGGGAGCATGAAATTGTCCAAAATGTCTTGGTCCCTGTCCTTGCTATACTTTATAATCTCTGTTCAGATGTTGCCCTGGCAGAGATCTGCATACCCTACCTTGTGTGTGTACATCTCTCCTGAGCTTAGTTTTGTGTGAATAAATATACTCAAGTAATTCATGACTCGAAGACTCTTTGTCAATATCTGAATTTATTAAAAATTATAAATATGGAGGAAAATCATCCCAATTTTTAGATTGGATTGTAGCACTCTACTGGTTTTACACACAACATTAGGTAAAATCATAATTTCATTTCAAATGCCCCAATATATTTTACATTATTTTACATCATAAGTAACAGGGTTGAATAGTAAAGTTGGATATTATATTGAATCTGTCAATTCAATATGACTAATGATTCAAATATATCAGAAGCAAATTTAAGCCTTTTTAGGAAGTTTTCATACAACGGGACCTTAACTACAACAGCACAAGAAGGAAAGGAAATTAAGGAAAATAAGATCTTTTATTTCAAACATGCTTCATACAAATCTCTAAACTTGGAACTGTTAAAGAATTTTAACTTTCAAAGGACATTTCAGATTGACAGCCTTGCCTAAAAACAATACATTTGTGCCATAATAACTCAAAATGTTTTAAACCTATCTATTGTTTTCTATGTCATTGTCTATTTCATTTATCTTGTCCTGTCTTATGTGTGTCCAGTTATACTTTCAACTGTCATTGTACTTTGTGTTTCATGTTTTAGCCTACTTCCCTTATTTGTTCTTTTCAAGTTCAGACCAGATGTCTTTCTGTACCTTCACATGGTGGCCAGTAACAGAGAGACAGAGATATGTCACCAAACAGATACCACAGTATATTGTTGAAAGAGTGGACGTCTCGGCTGCTCCTACTCAAGCTACAGCTAGGTAAGGCGCCATCTAATGGTATCTCCAGTACCTGTCACCCCACAGCATATTTGGGCTCAACCGTTGACATCCTCCCGCAAGCACTCAGCTCCGGGTTTGTCTGGGTATGTGCCAATAGCACCCTTCCACCCAGAGACCCCAGGCCCAAGCTATGAGAATCCAGGTCCAAGGGCGAGTATAGGCCCAAGTTGAGTGACTAAAATAAGTGTAGCTGCAAGCATAGCAACTCAGGTCAGATCTTGAGAAGATGGGAGGTTACTACCTGCTTGATCAATGGCCTGCACCAAAAACCAGTTCCAGGGCCTAGAGTAGCAAGGGAGAGGATCTCATCCATGCTGAAAGTGATGCTGCAATCAGAGAAAGCAGTAAAACAACAGGCCAAGCAAGAAGAGGATAAGAAGCAAGAATACACTGAATACAATGAATACCAAATCAAGATTGAAGAAGAACTTGAGGAAGAACCTAAGTGTAGCTGGAGGTTTGAAGACAAGAATGTTTAAATGAATTAAAGGAAAAGGCCATAAATAGCTAAAGCATTGATATGTTATGATAAAGGAATGAATTATGAAATGTTAGAATCAACCGTGTTAAATGAGAATATGTAAGAGAGGAAAGTGTTACTATTAAATGTTTAAAGAATAACTGTAGTGAGTGTGAAACTAAACACTAGGCCTTGAGTTATAAGTAATAATGATGATTACAGCAAATAATAATAATGATGATCACAGTGAAATTGAGTGAATTGAGGAAGTTGAGAGGAAGTTGAGCAGATATTCGGGAAATTGAGAAATAAGGTACTTGTCATCAACGGAGCATACAGCTTGGATCAGCAAAATGCTACTGATCATGAGTTGATACAGCTTGGATCTGCAAAAGACTACTGATCACAAGTTGAGCAAACAGCTCAGATGATCAAAATTATGATTGATATGAGATCATCTGTATTGTGACTGGTGAATGACTACTTAATATGAGATCATCTGTATTGTGACTGGTGACTGACTACTTAATATGAGACCATCTGTATTGTGATTGGTGAATGAAATGTAAGGAGAGAGAAAAGAGTATAAAAAGAGCAGTAAGAATACCAACTCTATTGCCTGGGGATCCTGGAGCTTTACATACTGTGTTTAATTGTAGTGCACGTGCAGCTCACATCTCAAGTAACCAGCTTGCCTTTGCACACAGTTACAGACTGGTGGATTTGCATTGTACCTGGAACAGAGGGGATCTTTGTGGGTATACTCTGGATTGCGGATTCAATGTTCTCTGTGTCTACAAAAAAGAGCTTTACAGAGGTGCCTGTTAGAGGGAGCTTGGTAGAGTGTTTCGGCATCTAGAATGTCATGCTCCTTAAATTGGTCTGCCTGTCTCTTCAACAGCCCCCCAACTCCACCTGGTGCCCCCTTGCCATGACTTGCCTTGAAAAAATTCTATGTGCCTCTCACAAAGCTTCTTTTGCACAGCTCTGTACTGAGTAAGAGGAAGTTTCCCTTCTGCTGATATGGAGTACAATGTCCATTGCAAAGTGCACAACTGAAACAGCTGGATATTCTTCTCTCACATACTGCAGTATTGGGCCAAGGTGTTGTCAGATTGCCGTGGGGCCCTTTTGCTTAGATGGCAAGATGGTGCAGAAGCACACAGGGCTTGCATCTTCACCTATGCACAGCACTCCAGTGTGCAATGTGACTTGCTGATGGAAACTAGCAAAGTGCACAGCTTGTATTTCGGTTCCATACTTGCAGGAGTAGTTTTCAGAGAAATCCACATGTATAATACATTCATAAGGGTCTAGGCTTCTCTTCAATTCCCTGCAGAATGAGAACTGTTGCTTTATGTTAAAGACATGCCACTTAAATCTATGCAACTGACAATTAAAAAGTTCAATGAGCTCATCTAGAGGACTTTCCAATTCTTTCTTCTGTTATCTTAAAAGACGTTGTCTCATTGTCATTGTCTTGACTGAGAAGTCTTGTTCTCTCCCTTTCTTCAGTCACCCACTGTGTATAGGTGACTTGTATTGCAGCATCATATGGGCTTGCCATTGGGAAGGTTTTCCTTTTACAATCATTACACTCCCCATACATGCATTGCTTTTTGTAAGGATTGCACAAAACCTCCTCTGTGAGGCTCTCAAGGTCTGAATGATGAATCAGCTTCAGATGCTGGTGCTTGTCCACTACAAAGCCATGGTTTTCTGCAACTTGTACAAGTCTCTATCAGTGATAGAAGGATGCAAAACCCAAAAAGGACGGAGATGGCAAAAAAGTGCATATGACAATTTTCCACACATTTTTGCCACCCCTCTTACCGCTGGGATGGTAACAGGGCTGACATTCAGGCTACCATTACCAGCCATGTGAATTATGTAATGACACCACACACGTGCATCAATAAGAGGTTTTAATACTGTAATTAATGATAATTAAAAATTTAAATAACAGTTTTTGCTATATTTATTTAGGGTCACATGGCATGCTTAGCATGCCCCACTACCTTGAAAATGCCAAAACACAATGAAAAATAAAGGAACGCACCCTTACTTGTTGTTGTCCTGTTGTCTTCAAGAAAGGAAGATGATGGAACTCCCTGAAAATCATGTGACTTGAGGAAGGCTAAATTGTGATTTTTAAAATAATTATCTATTAGCCAGTCTAAAATGACATTTTAGGCTAAATTTTAAATATGAAATTGTAGATAAAAGTTTTAAATTTGAGTTTAATAGGTTATTGAAATTGAAAAATCTGCTGAGAGACAGGTCCAAATGGCCAACTGCATAAACACATAAAGGTCTCTGTAATATTAGTGCAATCACATATTAAAAGCTGATGAGGTTTAGTTATTGTTTTGTTATTTTATTTACATTTTTGTACGAGGGATGCAAAAGGGTTCTTTTTTCGTAGAATGACTCAGATATTCCCTGTTCGAAAGAAGAACGGCCATTTATGATTGTGCAAGGGCTAGAGTTGTGGTGAGCGATTTATGCCCAGGGCTTTTAAGACACAAATTTATTTGGCAGCCACCAAGATTTTTTCCTATTTTGAGAATTTGAGAAAGAAGAAATAGACCATTGTTTATCGGCTGCACATAGCTAACGTAATGCCTGCTGCCATGAGGGGTAGGTGACCTACCACAGGTCCCATCAACAATTAAATTTTCAATAACACACGTGGTTAGCATTAAGGCATGTGGCTAGCATTATTACTCGCTAGATACTTATCTTCAACTTCTTCTTAAGGGAGGCCTTACCGTCTTTCTTTAAAAAAATAGCAGCTAGAAGTTTAATTTCTCATTGTACTCATGGTGTTTGCGGATCGCCAGGCAATGCCATCAGAGTCTCTGTCTGATCGAAGTCACCAATGTGCACTACAATGCGGCTTCGTTGCTTGACTTTGTGCATATCGCCACCTACTGGCTTGCAATGGTACACTCCTATTTGGTGCAGGAGTTGTGAATTGTTTCTACATATCTACTGCACAAATAAATAGGGAGGGACTTACAAATGTCAGGTGGTCTAAAGACAAATGTTTTGTGATCCACAAATGTGAAAACACATGTTCACATGCAAAATCTAGATCTGAAAATGAATAGAACTATAAATAATATAATACATGAATTTGTACATTTCAATCAATTTGTGAAATCCTATTTAACATTTATTCTGCATTAGTTCTGCATTTTTTGCAAGTCATTCAAATCTATTTGGACATCATTTTACAAGATACAAGTGAAAAAGTATTGTTTGTGGATAATGAAATATTTGTGGATCATGGTACATATTTATGGATTGTCTCCTGTGGGTTATGTATATGTAACCCATGTATATATATACGTATATACACTCTATTGCCAAAAGTCATTGGTCACCCCTACTAATTATTGAGTTCAGGTGTTTCAGCCACATCCATTGCTAACAGGTGCATAAAATCCAGCACATAGCCATGAAATCTCCATAGACAAACATTTAGAATTTAGAATGGGTAGTAGCTCAGTGACTTTAAACATGGCACTATCATAGGATGCCACCTTTGCCACAGGTCAGTTTGTGAATTTTCTGCCCTGCTAGATGTCAACTGTAAGTGCTATTATTGTGAACTGGAAGCGCCTAGGAGCAACAACAGCTCAGCCACAAAGTGGTAGACCACGCAATCTCACAGAGCGGGGCCAACAAGTGCTGAAGCGAGTAGTGCGTTAAAATCGCCAATCATCTGTTGCAGCACTCACTAAAGAGTTCCAAACTGCCTCTGGAAGCAACATCAGCACAAGACCTGTGCGTCAGGAGCTTCATGAAATGGGTTTCCATGGCCGAGCAGCTGCACATAAGCCTCACATCACCATGCACAATGCCAAGCGTTGGCTGGAGTGGTGTAAAGCACGCCGCAACTGGACTCTGGAGCAGTGAAAATGTGTTCTTTGGAGTGATGAATCACGCTTCATTATCTGGCTGTCTGATGGATGAATCTAGGTTTGGCAGATGCCAGGAGAATGCTACCTACCGGAATGTATAGTGCCTACTGTGAAGTTTGGTGGAGGAGGGATCATGGTCTGGGGCTGTTTTTCAGGGTTTGTGCTTGGACCCTTAGTTCCAGTGAAGGGTAATCTTAATGCTACAGGATATGAAGACATTTTAGCCAATTGGGCGCTTCCAACTTTGTGGCAACAATTTGGGGAAGACCCTTTGCTGTTCCAGCATGACTGTGCCCTTGTGCACAAAGCGAGGTCCATAAAGACATGGTTAGACGAGTTTGGTGTGGAGGAACTCGACTGGCCTGCACAGAGCCCTGACCTCAACCCCACTGAACACCTTTGGGAGGAATTAGAATGCCAATTACAAGCCAGGCCTTCTCGTCCAACATCACTGCCTCACCTCACAAAAGCTCTTTTGGCTGAATGGGCACAAATTCCCACAGACACACTCCAAAAGCTTGTGGAAAGCCTTCCCAGAAGAATGATGGCTGTTATAGCCGCAAAAAGGGGGTCCAACTCCATATTAATGCCCACGGTTTTAGAATGGGATGTCCTGCAAGCTCATATAGGTGTGATAGTCAGGTGTCCATATGGCCATATAGTGTAAGAAAAGAATTCCATAAAGATTGGCTTATTAAACTTAAATGTGATATCGTACATGTTTGTAATATGGTAAATTGGATAGACAGAGTCGTGCTTTGCTGCCACCACCTAATAAACGGTTTGGTCAGAGGCCAGAGAACATCCAAGACACAACAATAATGTATGAAAATATAACTTCATTTTATTTCACCAATAATAACTCATACAACCAAGATAAGCATTCTAATGACGCCTAGACAATACTAACTAGACTAAGCCTAGACAATATAACTACGTGACTTAACAACATGAAACATGCATGTAATGTTAATAATTAAAACTACTTAACTCTCCCAAGCTAACGATCACCCAGGAATGTATGGGGCACTTCTACACAAGCTGGGCAGCGGCAGAGCACTCCACAATATATCCACAATGTATCCCCTCACTACAAAATGAAAGGATGATAGCAAAAATAACGTAACAATTTTTTTCTCTAGTTGGTAACTGTAGTACTATTACTGAACTTTAAATAATAGTAATAGTAATTTGTTACAATACTTGTTACTGAGGAAAGTAATATTGCTGTAACACATTGCGTTACTAGTAACAATACAGTAATATTATTACCGCCCATCACTGATCATAGAGGTTGGAAACAACAATGGTTTGTCCCATTGTTTGAATGTTATATTGGCAAAGTCACTCGTTGACGTCACTCAGTGGTTAACTTAACTCCCCCCTTTTTCTCCTCACAACCCTCAGAATAAAGTCTCATGTCTCACACCCTCAGAAAACTGCACTGATGATATGTTTTCTATATGTGATTCTATGTTGATTTCTTCAAATGCGCTCTTTCGTTGTATTTGAAACACAGGAGTGACACTCCCTCTTCAAGGTGACTGCTTGGAGAAATGTGTAAACCTCTTGCCATGTCTGTAAAAATACATTATCATTCTTTAAATAATGGCACTGATGTATGTGCTATTTTTATCCCTTCTGAATAAAAGACAAATTCCCCTTTGGGAATAATAGTTATTCTGCTCTACAATCCTAAATCCTGTATGCCTATTACAATTGTTGGATGTCTGCTCAAGGGGAAGGTTCTGGATGAATTAAAAACTTGCCTCCAAAATATATAATAGAATAACACAATTTTCAGAGCAGCCATTTGTGCTTTTCCTTGTCAAGAGAACACTTGTGGAGAGCATTATAGATCCATAACAACACAGTTTCCACATATTGTGTTAAAATGGGGAGAAACAGGACTAATTGGCCATCATGGGATGCCTTTTGGGGTTAAGTAACATGTTAAAAAGTGTCAGCAAAGTATCTAGGATTAGGTTATGGTGTGTGGAATTCACCTACTGACTTTATGTAACATATGCATTACAATGTCTTACCCTCCTGCACTCCTGTATCTCCCATATCCCACACAAGCCAGGCTTGCTCTCCCTCAACATCCATTGCAAGCCACACTATTTTGGCCAGACACTGCCAAAGTATCCCCCAAATGTCTCTCCCACATCTCATTTTCCCTTCCATCCGGATCCAGTTTTTTTCACCTATGGCAAAAATAAATGGGATTTTTGGATCCCATTTACCAGTCGTTCAGTTCTCAAAATGGGTGAAATAATGTAAGAAATGGCATATGACAGAGATATTACATATTTTAATACATTACTTAATTTAAAAAATATATATATATTTTGCTAACAACCATGGTGCGGATGTTGCTTTATCCCCAGGTTACAAAGGGACAAATGCTGCAATGCTAATCTAATTATGACTAATGATTTACTTTTTTGCATCTTGAAAACCCATCAGAATCCACGTCAACAACTAAAGAAATGCATAATAGAGGGACTTTTGAAAGCAAAAATAGTCAATATTAGCTTTTGACGTAGTGAAAGGCAATTATGTTACAGCCATATTCAGGTAAGTTCCTGGGTGTCAACAACTTACTGCTTGTTTCCGGCCTTGGAAGTGCGGCTTACTAGCCGAACGCAATCCACCAGGCTTAGGCACATGGTTGCCGTCACTAGCCCTCACAGTTGGCAGACTCCTCTCCACCATTTGATTGTACCCTATTGTCTTGACATGTTGTATATGGGCAAATTTCCTGAAGCCCAAGCTCATTATCAATTGAGATAATGAAGCCGAGGTTGGCATTATTCATAAGTCCTCGTGTGTGACTGCTGCCTTGTTAGGCATTTAACATGGTTATTTGTCATTTAGCTCAAACTTGACCCTGGCCCTTTGACCTTCCTCCTTGAGTTTAGCTCAAGGAGGAAGAAACAGAATGAATGGGAAGAGAAGCACACTTAAGAACACTGCACACTCACATAGTCAGTTTATATCAGTAAGATTCCCCTCTCCACTTGCTCAACTCTCGATAAGGTTTATTCAGATTTATTCTGAGGAATAAATCTCATAGTATTTAAAAGATGAAAACATGCATGGATCAATCCAGATAACTATGCAATTACAAATTAAGTGAAAGAAGTCTCATACAAAATTCTTCATCAATGTTATCCTTGTAATAATGTCACTTAAAGAAATACATTTGTAATGTAAATTCAAACTGTAGCTTCTATACCATGGAATAAGAAATGATAGAACACCTCTTTTGTAATTGTATTTACAGTGAACTGTTCTGGACGAAAGGGGAAATGTTTTGAATGACAATTAGGCAGTATGTGATCCCTTGTCTTCATGTATGTGACAGCCATCTTTGTTTCGTCGTATAATGTGAACAGCTTCCCGACGGGTCAGCAAGCAGACCAGTTGTTTAGTCTCAACTGCCCACATCAGGCAAGATTTGAACAGTTGTATTGTCTGACCTAGGCTTTAGATACTATGATCCATTGTTTCCTAGTCTCTTCACCAAGATGTTGGATGATGTTAGATCACCTGTTCTCATCTATGCTGATTCTCGGCATTTTATTGAGTTGTAGCCAATTTTCAAGTTCTTCCTCTACCTTTGATCCCCTAACTACATAATTTCCAATCTATGTTTTCAACCAGATTTCATTAACTATTAATCAAACATTCCAAGGTTAGAGGGGCTTTAGCCAAAACTGCCCTAGCCAAAAGAACTCTAGCTATTCATTTAGAATAGGTGCAGTATCTGCAGTGTTTCTTCAATGATTGGGTTGCTGGTTTTCTTCTGCCTTCTCTTCATACAACAGGCCTGATCATCATCAGTCCTCCATACTCACTGCTCAAGGTCTCAAGCCCTAAATTAGACGTCTCAAACCATGTGCCATGGAGGGCCGAGAGTCTGGTGTAGTCTTTGGTTAGAATGAAAACCTGCAGACTCTCGGCCCTCCATGGCACATGGTTTGGGACCCCTACCCTAATTACTGGTGAGTCATCATGCTGGTGGTGGTGTTCTTAAGCACTTATCACAATTTAGCCTTACATCCATCAATGTTTTCATTGTATTTTGGCCCAGTATTGTGTTTTGTAATTAGACTTAAATCAGCTAAGGACTCCAGTAAGTGTTCTTATCATCATCCCTACATCAGTCAGTGACTCGGTCCTGTTTAAATGCTTTGCCATTATGCCTGCATCACTGTCATTAGCCTATTTGCGCTTTCATTACTTCATGATTCCTGGGTGTCAGAAATTCAATTTCATGAGATTTAATGATCCATTGTTCCCAAGCCTGTTTAGTCACCCAGCAATAAAGTTAATATTTAAAGGCACTATAAAGACCTTTCAGTGTTTACAGGATACTAGATTACCTACCTTACCTCACTCTCCATCTTGTATTGGATGTTGGAAGTACTTAGACAGGGCTTATTTTCATCCTATATTGATTCCCTCCTTGATTGTGTTTTCCTGCTAGCTTTCTCTGGGTTCTGAAGAAGCAATGAATTTACAGCTTCTCCAACTTTTTTTCATTTTTCCAACTCAACTTTTCACCTTGACTTTTACTGTCTCTCTCTTAAACATTCCAAAGTTGGGGGAATTGCTTTGTAGCACATATTTTGTCCACATAAATCCATGGTATTTTTTTAAAATTAAGGCCCATCACTGATAACTATGGTCATCTGTCCTCTCTGACCTGTTAGGATGCCTTTTCCAGTTCACCTTGAGTATCTTTAGAAGAACTGGTTGATGAATCAACTTTATTTTGCACTAACACATGTACACATGCAGTGAATTTCTTTCTTCGCATCCTTTGGAGACGTTTAAAAACGTCTCCAAAACCCCCCAACTGTGGACGGAAACCTTCTTGGTCAGTTACAGACACTGCTGCATTGGCTGTGCGTCCAACATAAATTGTCGCTGATGAAATTAGTGGCATCAATTTTGGTTGACACTGGTGTGCAATTTAAACGAGTACACCACCAGTCACTGTTAGCCTTGGGCGGCTACATGCTTGCCTTGTTGCTGCTGACGTAGCTCCCTCTTGGCCAGCAAGAGATGCCTCTGGCTCATACAACTACGGTTGAATACTTGACTGCCAAATACCATGAACATTGTGATCATCCATTATGTCTTCTACAGTTATATCTCAGGCTGCCACTTTAGTTGTTGGAAATTTTCCACTAGCTGAAAAACGTGTGTGTAGCAACTGGTGCTAACTGGCCACAGTGGGACTATGCCTGGACACTGCTTGCCCACGGCGCACCCTGCTTACCGTCACTCAAAGCGTCATCGGCAGGTGATTCTTAGAGCTTCAAACAGCCTATCTCTGAGACACAGTGCGAGTTGACAGAAATGATACTATCTAATAGCATGAACATGAACAGACTGAATCTGAGCCACCATGTTGGACATTTACCACCCAACATCTGCAGGGCCCTGAACACACATCACAGACCACCAACAGCCAATGAGAGGCCAGTTTCTAGTGAGGTCATTGTGTTTTGATTGGTTGGAGAGATGGTGACATCAGCAGCAGGATGATTTCATGTGGTTCAGTGTGTGATTCCTTGCTGCTTAAATGTCTAGTGTGTGCAGATGTACCATTGAGAGACTAAAAATCTGTGAAGTTTTCACAAGTAAGTTATTTGTCCTTTTGACAATAATTTCTGTGTTGTGTTGAATGATCACATGGGCACTGCTTCAGGAAATTAAATTTGGACAATAGATCAGTGTTGCCATTTCCACTGCATGCATGCCATCAGAAGCACATCCCAAGACAGCCATATCTGCGGATAACCCCTATTCTTTCAAAATGCCAGCACTTCCACTGTAAACTATGTAGGACACCATGCTTGACTGACAAAAATTTTTTGACATGATGGAATACCACAGTGGATACAAACAGAAGACTCCTCTAGATGGTGTTTTTAGATGTACTTTAATAACACTATATTGCCGTCTGTGGCAGGAGGTGGAGACACCTAACGCTCATGTGTCGCCCATCAGGGCAACAAGTGTAACTGTTAACCCTTCCCTCTATATGCCTCTATATGAATTATTTTGGACAGCTTTAAAGTAGCGGGCCCAACCCAGTATCTTATTTATTACGAGATAAGGGGCCTCCCTAATCCCTAAAGTAACATACCAGAGCTTCTGAGTGACCTTCTTAGGGTACCTGCATAATGAACATGACCTCTTAGGACAGGGGTTCCCTTGTAAGATCTGATCCCATGACAGTTCAATGAAGTGTCCAATTTCATTTGTGGGCATTTCAATCATCGGGATGCATCAGCTTGGCAATTGAGATTACATTACAGCCATTTAGCAGACACTTTTATCCAAAGTGACTTACAATAAGTGCATTCAATGTAGGTAAGCAAAAGAACTACTAGTCACCAGAAATTCTAAGTGCATTTCCTTTCTAAACAAGCATCTAAGAGCATAACCAGTGCTAAAGTAAAAGTGCAATAAGTTAGGTACCTACTTTTTATTTAAACAAATGAGACAAATAAGTGAAGCATATAAGCAAGTGCTAAGACAAGTAAGTGAAACAAATAAGCAAGTGCTAAGAGGAAGTAATGTAATGTTTGTTTCTTGAAGAGGTGGGTTTTTAGCCTGCGGTGAAAGATGGGCAGTGACTGCTGGGGAGTTCATTCCACCACTGTGGGGCCAGGACAGAGAAGAGCCGTGACTGTGTAGATCGGCCGCAGGGGCCTCTGAGCAACGGGGCAACCAGTTGCCTTGAGGCAGAAGAGCGAAGTGGTCGGGCAGGGGTGTAAGGCTTGGCCATAGCCTGGAGGTAAGAAGGAGCTGTTCCTTTCACTGCCCTATAGGCTAACACCAGGGTCATGAACTGGATGCAAGCTGATAGGAAGTAAATTCAAAGCTTCATAAATGTTCCACTCTATATTACTCTATACTCTATATTCTATGACCGACTTGTCCTTGCAGACGGCCACAGCATTCCAGGCCCT
>OOFE01046894.1:0-10264 GCA_900323365.1 Monocentris japonica
GTGATTGAAAAACCAACACTGCTGAAGTGCCCTTGAGCAAGGCACCTAACCCCCAACTGCTCCAGGTGCGCTGTCCGGTAGCTGCTGCCTGCGCTGTCCTCTGACCGGAAAAGTGCATGTGTGTGGGGTGATGTGTGTGTGTGTGTATCTAGTCAGAGGTAGGATGCGAAGAAAGAAGTTCACTGCATGTGTACATGTGTTAGTGCCAAATAAAGTTGATTCATCAACCAGTTCTTCTTCTTCTACCGCTGAACTAGTGGCTTCCACTGACCATATACCTTCCATGTGCTTCCATATATCATACTTTGTCAAGTTCTTCAGCTAATGGCGACTAAGTTGTTTATCTGATTGGGCCTGTTTATAGTCCTCTAAAGTATCTAAGTCCCCTTAACCTGTGCACTGAGTTTGATGTTGATAAGTCAAAAACTGAAAAAGCCTTTGGGAAAAAAATAGTATGAGTATGTTCGGCTGCATATGCATACCAGGTTTTGTGTCAATCTGAATTGCTGGGAGGGATATTTCACAGGAAATTGAGAATAGGGACATTGTAGGACAAGTGCAACATGGTTGAATCGGATTAAGGCTTAGAACAGGCAAAGGAGTAAACAAATAAAATTGATTCATCAGCTAATAGGAAGGAAGTTCCTAAAATTGTCTTGATCCGTGAGGAAAGGATTAGGAAAGAAGCAGTTGGAGGCAGGAATAACATAGGGCAACTAGGGGGAGCTAGAGACAGTTGATTTAGGCAAACGACGTTCAATCCCGTAAGAAATATCAAGCACTACTTAAAGACCGGACTTGTTACTATGGTCAGCAATGCTACGGATGAGGTTGGAAGGCTAGGGTGCGCCTTATGGCAATGTTGGCTACCCAATTGCTTCAGGAGCTAGGCATCTGTGGGCAGAGCTGTGAAATCAGTGTCAGAGACGGGGGGTTTAGTCAGTGGCTTTGGTTAAGGAAGAGAGAAACGGTTTGGGGTACAAAGTAACCAAAGTAGGGGACTTAGTTACATATTTTAACTACATATCCTATTCTATTTTTTGCAAATGCAATGCGAAATTTGTCCCTTCCTCACTGACAAGATGGTGCAGGTGCTCATCCAGGCTCTTGTCATTTCCCGCCTGAACTACTGCAACTCCCTCCTGCCCCCACATCTGCCATCAGACCTCTGGAGCTTGTTCAGAAAGCTGCAGCTCATCTGTTGTTCAACCGCCCCATGTTCTCCCACACTACTACCCTTCTCTATTCTCTACACTGGCTCCCTGTAGCAGCTCGTATCCAGTTTAAGACTCTGGTGCTAGCCTATAGGGCAGTGAAAGGAACAGCTCCTTCCTACCTCCAGGCTATGGTCAAGACTTACATCCCCGCCCAACCACCTCGCTCTGCTGCCTCGAGGCGACTGGCTGTCCCGTCGCTCAGAGGCTCCTGCCGCCGATCTACACGGTCATGGCTCTTCTCTGTCCTGGCCCCACAGTGGTGGAATGAACTCCCCACTAATGTCAGGACAGCAGAGTCGCTGCCCATCTTTCGCCGCAGGCTGAAAACCCACCTCTTCAAGAAATACTACCCTGACCCTTCCTCTTAGCACTTCCTCTTAGCTCTTGTTTATTTGCTTCACTCATTTGTCTCATTTGTTTAAATAAAAGTAGGTAGATAACTTATTGCATTTTTACCTTAGTTATGCTCTTAGATGCTTGTTTAGGAAGGAAATGCACTTACGATTTCTAGTGACTAGTAGTTCTCGCCCAATTGGCTAAATGTCTTCCTATCCTTCACTGGAACTAAGGGGCCAAGCCCAAACCCTGAAAAACAGCCCCAGACCATTATCCCTCCTCCACCAATCTTCACAGTAGGCACTATGCATTCCGGTAGGTAGTGTTCTCCTGGCATCTGCCAAACCCAAATTCGTCCATCAGACTGCCAGATAGTGAAGTGTAATTCATCACTCCAAAGAACACGTTTCCACTACTCCAGAATCCAGTTGCGGCGTACTTTACACCACTCCAGCCAACGCTTGGCATTGCACATGGTGATGTGAGGCTTGCATGCAGCTGCTTGGCCATGGAAACACATTTCAAGCTCCCAACGCACAATTCTTGTGCTGTTGTTGCTTTCGGAGGCAGTTTGGAACTCTGTAGTGAGTGCTGCAACAGATGATTGGCGATTTTTACACGCTACGTGCTTCAGCACTCGTTGGCCCCACTCTGTGAGATTGCGTGGTCTACCACTTCAATAGCACTTACAGTTGACCGGAGCACCTCTAGTAGGGCAGAAATTTCATGAACTGACTTGTGGCAAAGGTGGCATCCTATGACAGCACCACGTTTAAAGTCACTGAGCTCTTTACGACCCATTCTAAATTCTAAATGTTTGTCTGTGGAGATTTCATGGCTATGTGCTGGATTTTATACACCTGAACTCAATAATTAGTCGGGGTGTCCACTGACTTTTGGCCATATAGTGTACAATGTGGTTATCTGGAACAGGCCCAGGCAACTATTCTCTGCTGAGGACTTATTATCCTAGTGTATCCTAGGGTGCCTTGATTTTCAGTAATTCTGCTTTAGTTTTAATCTCTTAGGGTACTGTATGGTTAGCTAGGTATGTGCCCCTGTAGTCATTGTATAGGGATGCAGTTTTATTAGTTTACTAGCAGTTGACACGAGTTAGCAGATAGTGTTTTTACTGGCATACCATCTGTAGTATTGTTGGTACCATATTGCTGCATAATTAGTATGTGCACACGCACACCTTTACCATCCAAGACACAACAGCCACGAAAGATATACACAGGAAAGACTATTGGGTGCACTGCCCCAGACCCCCAAACTACACCCAGCCCTAAATGACTACAAATGGCAACCCTCGCTGAAATGAGTGCAAAGACTGAGGCTCGGCTGTGCAAAAACCCGGTGGCCACCTACCACCACTCCCCTGAGAGACATGCCAGGCATTCGACTCTGTTACTCTGTAGTTCTCCAGAGTCACTGTAGGTGCCTGCAAACAAATGCAGGTGAGATCAATTAGTCTATGATTACCAGTGCACTCTTCCAACAGGAAAACACATCCCCACACCCTCACTACAGTATTATCATTGGTTTCAAACAAGGGTGGACCCCCTTGGGCTTTGTTTTACTGGGCAGCTTGGTTATTGAGCCTTTGGGGATCAGAGAGGCTCCACAGATGATTTAGCATCCATGGAACTTATTTCTGATTTCTTTTCTGTCAGTAATATACTCATCACTTTTGAAATCAATTCAACTCTCTCTCTCTCTCATACAGTGCAGTAACCAACGCTTAGTCATTTGTTTTTTGTGGAACATTTTGCATGTTACATTTTTACAGGATATTCGCACCCCGACTCCCCATCTAGCAAAGGTGGTAAATGTTTTTTTTTCTATCCCTCTATTTTTTTCCCAAACTAGATGATTCACCAGGACCATTATATGTAATACACTGGTTTATGTCTTTTGGTGCATATCAAGAATAACTGTCTATCAAGTAGCTGTCTG
The DNA here is from genome assembly GCA_900323365.1 of Monocentris japonica. Classification (NCBI taxonomy): domain Eukaryota; kingdom Metazoa; phylum Chordata; class Actinopteri; order Trachichthyiformes; family Monocentridae; genus Monocentris; species Monocentris japonica. The sequence continues at coordinate 3,513 of OOFE01046894.1, forward strand.
CTACAACGCTCAAGTGTTGCAAGGACAGTGGGAAATAGAGTTGGACTAATATATACTAATGACTAATAATATTGTCCTTTTAATAAAAATATGATCTGGTTTAGTCCATGTCATCCACCTCTGATATGATGGATATGTTGCAGTTTGATAGATTACGCATTTATTGTAGAATTGATCAACTGTTATGTGGCATAGTGTCTCATTAGTTAGCTTTGTGACCCTTCAGCCAGAAGGTTTGATTCCAAGTCCTTTCTTTGTAGAGCAGGGGCCTCAAACCATGTGACATGGAGAGCTGAGAGTATGCAAGTTTTCATTCCAACCAATCACTACACCAGGTGATTTAACACCCTGGTGTAGAGCTTGCATGTTCTCCCTGTGTTCTCCTGGGTTTCCCCCTGCAAGTCAGGTAGATTAGAGACTCTAAATTGTCCATAGGTATGAATGTGGGTGTCTGCCTATCTGTGTTAGCCCTGTCATGAAAAGTGAGTAGAGAAAATTAATGAATTATTTTCCAATGGAGAGTTTTAGTGTCTCATGGTCTAAATCCTGTTGTTCACAGAATTTTCCACCATGAGAAGAATAAAATTCTAAAGAGGAATGCTTGTGATTTTTGGGATTTCAAATAAATTCAAATTTAAAGATATTGAATACTGTTATAAAATATCGTCTATCAGCAGCTCCAATCCAAAAATATCAGTATCAGCCTTCAAAATCCATTTATAATCCAATCCAATTTTGCAGAGAAACTTTTCTGTCTTGATGTTAATTATGAAAGAGCCTCTGATTCAAATCCATCAAGCTTATGTAATGGCATGGCATCCTGGGGTCAAAATCCACCCACACTGTAGCCATCTCACAACACAGTGCATTTAGACAACTACTTGAGGTGGAAACACACATAAATCTCTCCATATATGCACTGACAAGGGTGGCTGGATGTTGTATCCATGGCTACCCTCGCACGTAATGTGTATTATTTTTATCGCAAAGGCCTCTCTTTTTTCTTCCCAAGCCTCTTGCTATCATAATAGTGATAGTCTTAGCTTATGTTCTATATGGCCTCACAGGGGAGATGTGAAGAAACCAATGCCATACAATGTAACACACAATTATAGGTAGAGTAATAGAGAGAGTGGGTTGTCATAATTATCGATATGAACGTGTCATGTGTCATAAATGACTTTAATTGATGATTTACATACATCAATTAATATGATTTCCAAATGTTACAAATACTTACAGGTCTGTATACTAGATGATATAGATTGAATGAATGAGCATGTGATTCAATTCAGTGTGTCTACTGCCATATGCTTTAAGTGACGATTTCTTCTGTAGAGGAGGGCTTTCATCTTATCACTGGACACACACACAATTCTGGAGAACTAGCCTAGCCAGGAACTGTCCCTGAGTACAGATACTGAAAATTCCATAATGATGCTCATAACCTTTTGCTCTGGGTAAAACAGTTATATCTAGTGGGAGGTTTTGTGAAGTTAAATATCTAAATTCTTAGCAGGGGGTCTGGGGATCCCAGCTGAGAAAATCTTTGGCCATTTAAACCAATTTCTTTTTTAAGATTATTTTTTTGGCATTTTGCCTTTATTTGACAGTCAGTAGAGAGAGACAGGAAAGATCACGTGAGAAAGGAGGGATGACATGCAGCATAGGTCCTGGGTTGGATTTGAACCCAGGACATCACGGTTATGCGGTATGCCCCTTAGACCAGGACGGACCAAAACCAGTTTCTTACAATTTTTCAAAAGATTTGTATAATGTATGTCCGTCCTAAAATATAAAAATTACTTAATGTCCAGCAGTTCCAATGATCCCGACAGCCCAGTTATTTTGTTAATATTAGATGAAATGCTGTCTGAAGAGCAATGTTGTTGTTTTTAAGATTTTTTTTTTGGCATTTTGCCTTTATTTGTCAGTCAGCAGTAGGGCGCCACAGGAAGGGTGAGAGAGAAGAGATGACATGTGACATACATAGGTCCAAGGCCGGATTTGAGCTCAGGGCGTTGCACTTACATGGTATGCGCCCTTAGACCAGGACGGCCAGAGGATTTTAAGGGCCAGAGGTACATTATAATTTACATTCAGTCAAAGAGGATTCACTTTGATTGTCCACAATTAGAGTCCAGAAACTAAGTGATAATCTTTGCATAAGTTTGAGTATGGTCGGCTGCAAATTAAAAAATAAAAGCATAATAAAAAGTAAATAAAATAACTTAACAATTACAGACGCAGAAAAAATGACAAGGGTTACATATTGTTTTGGCTCTCTTAAATGGACGTATAGTAAATATTAAGTTCAAAACACATTGAAATTTGGCTTCTTTTTGTGAATATAATACTTCTGATAAATTCTGGACCATTTAAAGATAACAGCTGGTAGTGATCTCTTATGTAAAGCGTTCCTTATAAAGTTTGTGACACTGCCACAAGTATGAGTGAGTAGATTAATTTTAAAGGTGAGAGATTAAAACTTCCCTTTTATGTATCCTTCATGCTTTCACTGTTTGGCCAGGTTAATTGTATTCACTCTGGTCAGTTCATGTTGCTCCAGGTCCTCAGGTGCAAAAAGGCGTCTCTTTAAGAGGGAGGAGGGGTCTGGAGAACAGAGGAGTGAAATGTTTGGGAGGGAAAGGTGGAAGAGGTAGAGGCAGAGGACTGTAAATTTGGCCTAGTTACCTACCACAAAAAAGGGGATCTTTTTTATGAGTATCCTCACTCATTGAAATACAAAAGAATTCAATAGGGGTTTTGGGGAACCAGAACCATTGAGCATTCAGGTTATACTGCACTCCAGGCTGGAGATCATGCCCACACATCACAGCTGGTGAGGTTGATGCTTTTTGTGTTTGTTTTTGCAATGCATTACTGTTTTTGAATAATATTTGTGCATTTTGAAAGGGGAACATATTTTGATTTTGTACATCCATTGGATTTGAATGGACATTTCAGTATAGACTTAAAGAGATCAGCTCCTTTATCTTTCTGTCTTGAGCACTAGAAGCCTTCTCACAGATTATCTGCCCTGCCATAGATCTAAAATACAAAGATCACAGTAGCTCTTGGATTATAATTGTAACTAGGCTTAAAGCAAGCTGATTGTTATAAGGTGTTTGAGAATTTCTTCTCTTGTAGAAAGATTCCATTCACAGTTACAATGACGTTAGTAGTCATTAGTGTTCAAAGCAACCTGGGTGCCCATATGCAACAGTAGAACCTCATTTGGTATTGAGCCAAAGACCTTCTTATACTGAAAATTAAGTTTCTGTGAAAACTCATATCTTTACATGACAGGCATTTAGCAGATGCTTTTATCCAAAGTGACTTACAATAAGTGTATTCAACATAGGTAGGCACCAGAAATTGTACGTGCATTTCCTTCCTAAACAAGCATCTAAGAGCATAACCAGTGCTAAGGTAAAAGTGCAGTAAGTTAGCTACCTACTTTTTATTGAAACAAATGAGACAAATAAGTGAAGCAAATAACGAGAGCTAAGACAAGTAAGTGAAACAAATAAGCAGGTGCTAAGAGGAAGGGTCAGGGTAGTGTTTCTTGAAGAGCTGGGTTGTCAGCCTGCAGCGAAAGATGGGCAGCGACTCTGCTGTCCTGAAATCAATGGGGAGTTCATTCCACCAGTGCGGGGCCAGGACAGAGAAGAGCCGTGACCGTGTAGATCAGCCGCAGGGGCCTCTGAGTGACGGGGCAACCAGTCACCTTGAAGCAGCTGAGCGAAGTGGTCGGGCGGGGATGTAAGTCTTGACCATAGCCTGGAGGTAGGAAGGAGCTGTTCCTTTCACTGCCCTATAGGCTAGTACCAGAGCTTCTACAGGGCGAGCTGTAGCGAGCTGCTACAGGGAGCCAGTGTAGAGAATGGAGAAGGGTAGTTGTGTGGGAGAACTTTTGGCAGTTGAACACCAGACGAGCTGCAGCTTTCTGAACAAGCTCCACAGGTCTGATGGCAGAATCCCTCCAGAAGTTGAAGACACACTGGAGTTAAACTTAGCCTGGACTAACTATAAAACCTTGAGATGTGCAGGCCCCTCCCAAACAATTAACAAGTCAATTGTCCTAGCTCAGGTGAAATTACCTCCAATTGGGGGTATGACACAAACAGAAACTGGGCTTACTTGTCTTAAACCTAGGCTCGTAAAATAACACTAAATCAAAACAGCTAAGACAACAATTATAAGAGAACAATTGAATATTTGAGTTTAGCAGCTGACCAACTAAAAGTATGTTCTGCTTGTACAATTTTACAAAAATCAAGTTTTATGTTTGTGCATCATATATTTCTTGTTGCAAATGAAGCAAGACTGAGGTGAAAAGTTGTGTTTTGTAAGTAAGTGACCAAAACATCAAGGATTGTTTTTGAAATTCAGATAGCTTCATGAAGGATTAACAATTGATAGGGCATTGAAGTAATAAATTCATACCTCCTAGTTGACAAAAGGTTTGCATGACATGCCAGATGCTGTTGGTATTTGAAATGTATCTTTTCAACCTATTAATTTGATTAAATAACTTTAATAATTATAACTCAATTTATATAGAACTTATCAGTTAAAGTGCTTCACAGGAGTACAAAACAGCTGAGATACGGATAAAGAAATAAAACAAAAATAAATACAAAACACTCACAGAAGGATAGATCAAACAATCAAAATATAAAAAGTTATTTTTAGCTGGACAGTGTAGACACAAGGTGAAAGTAATCAAGAACAGTTTCCACAATGGTTGAAATAAAAATTATTTTTTTTCAAAGATTGGGCTGCTGGGGTACTCCACATGTTACAAGTGTGCTAGATTACCTGGATTCACCAATAGCTACATTAAAAGTCCTGTCTTGCAGGTAAGAGTAAAACAAATTTAAAACACAACCAGAGATGGCCACCCAACAGAACTAAAATCGAGGAATTAACCATGTCAGCAGATATGGAAGTTTGGAAATTGGCCTGCAGTTTTTCAGGAGAGTTTGGTGTAGAGAGTGCTTTAACAATTGCCTTTTTAAAATAAGTGGGGACCATGCCAGTAGCTAGTGAGCTATTGAGAATGGATAAAATGTGTGGACAAACAGAACACTTCTTTAAGGAATCTAGCAGGAAATATGTCCCGCTGACACAAAGAGGGCTTCATCTTGTTGGCATTCAGCAGAATTAGAGTAAAAAAAAACCTGTGAGCTGGAGGAGTAATCTGCCTTTTAATTGTATGCACCTTATCAACAAAGTCATTTAAAAATTACTAATTTTTCTGCAGAGGGTTCAAAGATGGGACAAGGGGAGCATATGTGGTATGACTGACATTATAAAGACCATGGAAAGGCCTCACTCACCTCAGACACCTGGTAAGTACATCATTGGACCCCCTGCAGTTCGCCTACCAGCCCCACATCGGAGTGGATGATGCAATCATCTACCTGCTGCAAAGGGCATACTCTCACTTGGACAAAGCAGGAAGCACTGTGAGGTTAATGTTCATCAACTTCTCGAGTGCCTTCAACACCATACAGCCCACAGTGAAGGCACCCATGGTTTCCTGGGTGACTGACTACCTGACTGGCAGACCACAATTTGTGCAGCGACGGAGCTGTGTGTCAGATCGGGCAATGAGCAACACAGGGGCCCCACAGGGAACTGTCCTATCCCCCTTCCTGTTGACACTCTACACCTCTGACTTCAGGTACAACTCTGAAACATGCCATCTGCAGAAGTACTCAGATGACTCTGCAATAGTGGGGTGCATCAGGGGAGGCCTGGTGGAGGACTTTGTGGTGTGGTACGAGCAGAACCACATTCAGCTCAATGTCACCAAAACAAAGGAGATGGTTGTGGACTACAGGAGGACTAGGACCCTGGTCTCCATCCAGGGGACGGATGTGGAGACGGTCGGTTCCTAAAAGTACCTGGGAGCCTATTCCACTTTGGACAAGAAAGTGGAATGGACCGGCAACACCGAGGCCCAGTACAAGAAGGGCCAGAGCCGACTCCACTTCCTGAGGAGGCTCAGGTCCTTCAACATATGCAGTTCTCTGCTGCATATGTTCTACCACTCGGTTGTGGTCAGCGTCGTCTTCTTTGCGGTGCTGTCTTGGGGCGCTAACAGCAGGGCCAAGGATACCAACAGACTGAACAAGCTGATCAGGAAGGCTGGCTCTGTTGTGGGGATTAACCTGGACACCCTGGAGGAGGTGGCAGAGAGAAGGATGCTGGCCAAACTACTGGCCATTATGGCTAATGTCTCCCACCCCCTCCATGCCATGGTTATGAAGCAGCGGAGCTTATTCAGCCATAGACTGATCCCGCCATGGTGCCACAGAGAGCGGAAGGAATCAGAATCTGAATCAGAATGGGGTTTATTGCCAAGTAAGTTTACACATACAAGGAATTTGCCTTGGTCTGATGGTGCAACATTTAACAGAAGAAAAACAAGTCAAAAATATAAAATCTAAAAAAAAAACAAATTCACACATTATAAAAAAAAGACAAAACATATAACAAGACAAGAGATGTGTGCAATAAGGTGCAAGTGGGAAATATGTGCAAGTTGCCTATTGTAGTGGTGTGTGTGTGTGTGTGTGTGTGTGTGGGGGGGAGGTAAGAGTCCGTGTCAGTGGGGGTCCAGGGCCTTGTTCTTGAGGCCGACCGCTGACGGGAAGAAACTGTTTTTGTGGCGTGAGGTTTTGGTCCTGATGGACCGAAGCCTCCTGCCAGAGGGGAGTATTTCAAAGAGTTTGTGTCCA
>OOFE01046901.1:0-17272 GCA_900323365.1 Monocentris japonica
CACTTTTGGTAGGTACTAACCACTGTATACCGGGAACACCCCACAAGACCTGTCATTTTGGAGATGCTCTGACCCAGTCATCTAGCCATCACAATTTGGCCCTTGTCAAAGTCACTCAGATCCTTACGCTTGCCCATTTTTCCTGCTTCCAACACATCAACTTCAAGAACTGACTGTTCACTTGCTTCCCAATATATCCCACCCCTTGACAGGTGCCATTGTAATGAGATAATCGATGTTATTCACTTCACCTGTCAGTGGTTTTAATGTTGTGGTTGATCGGTGTATATATATATGAAATTTACTTAAACCACTTTAAACAATTATGCCATTACTATCTTCGTTTCGACTGCCATCTAATCACGAAAGCTTGTATGAGTTTGTCTGCCCTTTTTCTTTAGGTGTATAATTGAGTTCTGTAGAAATTTGGAAAATCCATTTGTTCATGAGATATAAAATGCCATTCGGCAAAGTCTGAGGAGAATGTTAATCTGTGCTCTAGTTTCTTTTTTCCTCTTCAATTTATGGGGCTGGAGTTTATTCTTAACAGAGAGGAATGCATCACTCCTAATAATAAAATATGGATGAGTTTCTTCTTACTTCAATTGCTGCTTATTTCAACCCTCTGTCCCTATCTCCACTCCTTTGAGGTTGCATTGTAATGCATCAACCCCAAGCTAGGAGGCTTTATTTTGTTGTTTAATATGTCACCTGCAAGATGCATGGCGCTCATTATTTTCATTATTTTACCTAATATAGACTATAAATCTGCACGCTGAACATCAATACCTAAAAAACAAAATCCCAGCTGTGTGCATTTGCGCATGCCTTTACATGCATAAAAACAAGTAAAGGTTTTTGGTCATGACTTCTATTTTGTTATTGCCTCCATCTCAGAACCAGTACTTTAGCCACTTAATGTAATTTGCATTTATATTGTTTGCAATGTGATGTTTTTTTTATTTTAAAAGTCCCACAAATAGTTGTTTTTGTTATTTCCAGCTCATTACCAACTAGGTGCAGATGCAATCAAACACCACCGGCAGTGACATGTATCCGCCAATAGAAGAACAAACAGTTTTCTTAACTGTGTCTGTCACACTACTGTACAGTTCAGGCCCATTTTCCACTTCATGCAGTATGTCTGCAGTTGGCGAGGTGGCAGCGGGTCTGTGTACTGATGTGCACTAAAAAAGTTGACAAATGGCTTTTCATGGACGCGGTGACTGGCAGACTATTCCCCGCTGCTCCCTGGAGTGGCCTAGAGAGCACAGCATTAAGTCAGAGCTGTACATCTCTGCCTAAAGACTGCAGACACGCTACCACTAATGGTTGAAAAGCTTCAGTCTGAATGAGCAGCAAACCTCCTCGAGATAGATACCCTCTACACACTGTACCCATACTCAAACACTAAATAATATTTAGCAGTGGATAAAAGTATTTCTCTTTTAGATTCCTAACCCTTGGGTCATTGTAATTGGTGGCCTGTTCAACTCCTGTCCCTTGCTCTCTGACTTATTATGGTGGAATACACTTGTTACTGTAGAGGCCCCTCCGCAGCCTAGCTAGCTACATTACTCCCTGAGGAGGCCAACAAGTCCAAACATTTGCACACAGTCCAGACACGTAGGCCAGGGTGGGACGCTGCCGTCCAATTTGCGCTGTGGCCCAAAGGGGACGAATGGTGAACAGTTTCGCTTCAGTTGATTCATAAGTAAAATTACCCAATACCCACTCAAATTCACTCGTGTGAATCACAGACCCCTCTCTCTCTTGCTCTGTCAATCTCTGTTTTTTTTCCAGAGTTTTGTCATAGTAGCCCTAATTAATTTAAACCAAACAATATTGCATCAATATTGATCATTTAAAGGACAAATCCACCCTAGAACACTTTCACTTTAACACTGTTAAAAACAGCTATTGGCAATGCGCCTTGCATTCCCAGCAGGTCAATGTTTTTGATGTTGCTTTTCATCATAGGATACATTACTATCAACCAGCATTGTTTTTAATCATTAAAGACCTCGAACAGCAAAGGAAACAATGACGGTACACTAAGCTATAGAAAAAAACGTATGTAGTCTATAGTGACTATACTGTAGTGATAATCAATAAAAATACTTTTTCTTACCTTGAATCACTGACGTTGCTGGCATGTTTGCCACATTTTACTCCATGTTTGTTGACATTTTTTTTTTGTTTAGTTTTAGTTTGTTACTTGCGCAATTCGGAAGGTCAAGTGTGATAGATGGGGGGCTATAAAAAAATCCCAATTCCCCAGTGGGATGGTGGAAATAATGTTCATTACATCATCGCGTGAATGCGGAATCTGTTTGATGTTGAAAGTCATTCTGGGAAATGTAGGTTATCAGTAACTGAACTAGAAGAAGACATAGCAGGACGAGGGAAAGTAGAAATCACAAAAAGGTAACTGACATCACTTCATCCTAAAATAACTCCTGAAATGCATTGAACATTACAACATCATTTAGGAGAAAATGACTTTCACATTGACATACTTTATATAATTTCAGTGATCCATACATACTTCATGAGTAACGTTGAGTACTTACACGTTAAAGGTGTAAGTACAAAAGCAATCATTGGCTCCTATTATTGCTGTTGTGCCATGTCATATCAGCTGTATCAATATCACTGAAGTAGTGCAAGTCTCCCATTTACTGAGAGTCTGAACTTAAATGTTGTAAGCGCATCTGTTACAGTTTTTTGCGATTGCTTACACATGATTTCTGAAACTATGTCTCATTGTCTCAAAATTCTACACACAAAACCCAAAACACACACACAACATGCACGTCACATGTCTCTTGCAAAAGCAAACACTTCATTCAAAACTATTTTAACTCTTCTCAAAACTCTACACACAACTAAACACTGATGTGATATATGAAAAACACTATTATCTTGTGTCTTTTGCATTTTCAGTGTACAGTGCACAGCAGTCTGCTGTAAAAGTTTGTCATACAGTAGTACTCACACGTACATGTATGTACCCAAATATATATGTATGCATATTCAGTATATATACACTATAAATACAAATACAAGGGGAAAAAAATCGAATTGATTTGTTTCTCAAAACATTGTATTTTCATCCACGCTTCGGCATGAACAGTAACAGAACAAATACAGTAGAAGATAGACCACAAGGTGACCACATGGTCAACCAAAGTGGCCTGGATCTCCTTCTTCCTCTTCCTCTTCCTCTTCCATGTCCCTGTCCTCGTGCTCCTCTTCCTCTCACTCTCTCTCCAATATTGACCTCCATTGTTGTCCAAACCAAGAGCACTAACCTGTGGCTTATTAATAGTGCTCAAGCTCTGATTTCTGAGTGAACAAATTCGCTATAAGTGTTTTCACACATGAGGACTGGGTGTAGGCAATTGGTATGAGTGTGGCATTTTGAATGGCAGTGTTTTCCAAATTTTTAGTTTTGAATGATGTGTCTAATATAGAGAACTGTGTTTAGTGTTTTGCAAAAAGTGTGTTATAAAATTGCAAACTGAGTGTAAAGCAGAGAATGTGCTTGTAGTTTTGCAGACTTGGTCTGAAGATTAGTGAATGAGTTAATGGTTTCAGTGATTGTGCCTTAAGTACCAGTTTTAGAGTGTAAGCGATTGTAAAAAACTGTAAAACAACCTAATTCTTCCATTAGCACTATTCTCATTATACATCATACAAGATACTCTAATAGCCATACCCTGATCACAAGCACTCAGAACATAACAATGTCTGAGCATATAGATGATTATCACTGTCCAGAGTTTAGTCTCTGGTTAAGGGGGTTGCTTTGCCACTGCTGGGGAAATCTAAGACATCCTTTTCAGTTTTAAAGCCACACAATCACACTATTCACTGCATCGAAGCATTTTCCCTAGTTGTATATTCAGGTATATTTACAATTTAGTAACTCTATGGACAAGAGTTTGTGTTCTATTTACCACATTTTCTTGTAGACTTGTTACTTGGTTGCATGTTTTGCACTTAGTTTTGGAGATACACTACAATATTTATAGAATGTCTGGTGGAAATCTTAGAACTTCAAACTAAGTTCGTCAACCTTTATGTCAATCATCAACAGACACAAGAGAACAATTCGGTTAGTAGATTTAATACGTATATACGGGAAGAAAGAATGCGAGACCACATCGGTGATGGTGTGCTGGCAAACCTTTTCCAACATACAGACATTACAGGGGAGCTTATATAGTTCTAAACTAACTACACTAAAACAATACAACACTAAATGATTAAGGTAATAAAGCAAGAAAAGGGAAAGAAGTCAGAGGTGATGGAGGACATCTGCTGACTTAAGACTGACTCAAGAGTAACCCAAAAACAGGAGATAATGAAACAATGAAAGGATCACTCTCAGAGAACCAATCTCATCTACAGATGTCACATGGAAGCATGTGGTTTTTTTCTTAGTATTCTACAAATGCATATGGCAACCAACTGAATATGCATTGACCATAGGTTTCTTTAAGCTTCCAGTAAGCCTATAAGCTTTTTCTAAACTAATGTTTTTCTTATGTAAACCCCATCTTTATCACATCTTTTTGTCTATTGACATCCTTTAATATTGGATTTTCTTTCCTCTTGGAAACCTATAGAGCATTCACTGAATAGCTGTCTCTGCTGGTCAGCAAGGGCAAATCTACATCCGCAGAATGTGCAGCCCAGCAAAACAGCGTGGACCTTGAGGCTCCGGTCTGATCCCCTGATTCGGCTCGGCTCCTCCCCACAGTTTTCCAACACCAATATATCACTTCTGCTTAGATAAGGATTGGAGCAGAGACTCAAGAGGAGCATAGCTATTCACACACACTCCCAGTCCAGAGGTCAGAGAGAATTTGGGAATTTTATGAGTGGTCCTGGTCTAGGTCATAGAGAGATATGAGCATAGTGTAACTCAATCCCTTCCACCAGAACTTCTAGCTTCATCATAAAACTCAGCTGAGTTTGCTTTGCTCTAAAACTGCAGTGAGAGGAGATACATTTTTTTAGGTTCAAAGTAAGTGAAACATAAATGACTCATTTCACTGCTGCCTTTGCCTTGGATAGCTGTGAAGGATGTTTGGGAGAGAGGGGAATACATGGAGCAGTGGACATGGATTGTTCTAACAGCCCGTGGTAGAAGGATAGAAACCGATAGGAGGCACCTTCTTGCGTGACCGAATCACAGAAGCTCACGCAATGACATCACGTCTGTCTGAGACAGCTCAATGTGACTAGGGGAGGGGGTCCCGCCCCCAACTTTCTCATGTGTACAGCCTTCCACATTTATCCTGCCACTTTATCCAGAGGAATGTTTCAAAGACGCGACTGTCCATGTGTGTATTAAAACTTTGATGTTGAGTGACACACACTGATCCTGTTCTTCAGCGTCAGCAATGGATTCAAGCAAAAACTGTGCACGGTGGTCCCATTCATTGCAACACTGTTAGCCTGTCCCTCTCCAGCCCCTCCACTTGTCCCAGTGATGCTGCTTGACTCACAATGCCATTCTTGCCTCCTTTCCTTTTCTCCTCATCTGGCTGTTGTGGTTAAGTGTGGATTTGTGGATAAATGCAGTTGAAAATGTTGTTGTCCATCAAATCTTTGATAGTGGCATTCCTCTCTGCAGCCATACCTCAGGTTTTGCGCACTCCCATAACAAAACAGCCCAAGCTTCTGAGAGGAGGGGGGGTGGGACGTGTGGGTGGACAAATAGAGCCATTCCCTAGTGCTGTTTTGCCAACTAAAAATGACAACTAAACATGACATTAAGTAAATACTATCATGCACTACACAAGATTCACTCACACATAACCTTGTCAGTGTTGTCAATGCATGCAGCACCCTTCATATACAGATACACTTATGTACACATCCAGTCTCCTTAATGTTTAAAGTTGTTTTTTCTTATGTGTGCGTCTGAACCGCATTGTTTTCAAGTGTTGAATCTATAAATGCTTGAGAAAGTTAGAAAGATATCCCCATTTAAAAATAAACCCAGGATGGAACTATAGGAATATGCTTTGTGTTATGGATAGATTACAGCAGCATTTTCCTAATGAAGCTGATTTAATTCTTGCTAACAAAGCCAAGGCTAGGTCCATTCAATACATCTTAATGGGACTCAATAGGATAAAGGGTGGGTCTCAATACTCACATTACATTTTATTACATTATTACAATTCAGTAATTTATTACATACCAATTGACACAATTTATAATACATTACCAAGAGTGAAGCAAGTATGAAAAGGTATTTAAACAAAGACTTGTGAACTCCTTATTTAACTTCATGGCACAGGGTTTACAATTATTACAAAAAAACAGTGTTGTGTGCATGAATTTGTTATTATGTAGTTGCAATTCCTTACAATAGCAGTGTGTGTGTGAGATGCAGTCACTGTGATACTGAGTGAAGGGGACAAGAGCTATTCACTGGAATTGAAAATTGTAGAATCCTCTTTGGGTGTGGACAAAAGCCACTGAATCTCACTGGTAAAGGTCACGTTGCATATGCAGCGATCTGTTCCTATGGCACCATAATGAAAACAGGAATGGACTGTGGGCACTCAAACAAAATAACGGTATCTCTATGATGATGAACTGTGGTCAAAAAAGCTAAACAAATACATTTGCTTCCTAATGGCCAGAAAACAAAAAATGCTCTCATGGTTACCAGTATGATGATTTGCTGTGGCATGAGGGTCACAATGCATTACAGTGATGCCTCAAAGTAATGTCTCAATCAAGCGACACAACCAAAACTACACATACCCGCTGTGTGAGTATGTTTAAAAAAATCCACTTTCTTTTATCTCCCTGTTTTTGCACTCTGTTTCTCTCTTGGCATGCAGAAATGCTGATGTGGTAATAATTCATGTCAGTTGCATGCTTCTCCCTTCTCCATTTTGGACTGTCAGCTTAGCTCTTAATTATACTAATGGATAGTGGCACAGGTGTAACATATCATCACTCATAGATGAGCCATCGCTCACTGCTTATGATTGCCAAAGCGTGTGTCAGCACATGCTCACTCCTCTTGTTCTCCCTCTTCATCCCTGCCAGTGTTTGGAACCGTGTTGCAATAATCATTATATTAATTATCATAATTACAATTTTGTATAATCTCTGTGGCCAAACTGAATTTTTAAAACCTTACACACTACAAACAAGTGTTTCATAACACTCTTCCAGAGCCTGAATTACTGATTACTTCCAATTATAGTTCTTTTATATTGGTTACCTTTAATGTCACACCTCATGTCAGACCAGCCCACATTTTTTTCTCAATATTACATAAAAGCAGAAATATTTTATGAGAGTGCAGGTGTTAACTGTGGCCATGCATCAGCCCAGACTAACCCTAATTAGTGCCAAATAGGATTAAATAACATTGAGGGGCAAGATCCATCTAAGTAATCCCAAATGCAGCAAGTCTGTCCACAGAAATTAGACTGCACTTCCAGTAGAACTAATGCTTTTCAGGGATTTTTAATGTGTTTGGAAAGTAGAAAACTATTCAATATCTTAATTAAAATGTCAATCCTTAATTACAGGTACCAAATAAATGAGGTGAGTGAGCAAGTTCAGCTCAAGAGTGGTTTTGAGAAAAATAAAGCCTGACTGTTTACCATAGTTGATGCCAAAAGTGACATTTTCTTAGCAGTGATTTTTTTTTTTAGTTTCATGAGAGAATTAAATTAAGTACATACATGCCATCACATAGCATCATTTGACTTAATTTATTTGGAAACGTGTAAACGAAGTGAATCATCACCACTGCTAAGTCTGACATTCTAGTTATCTTATGCTGAGCACGTCCATCACAGATCAGGTTGTATTTCAAGAGCGGCCAGCTTGCACATTGCTCTTACACTGGGCCTCGAGAGATTCACCAGAGTCAGACGGCACACAATACCTCACCCAGACCCAGCACAGCACTGAGAGCACAATGCAATGACTTTCATTTGCATCGACATACGACTGTGCCTTTGTTTGCCAACCCCACTCTGTGAATTGCGATAAGCACACATAGCTAAAAACGGCAGGATTAGATGTGCCTCTACTCCACATGGATATGGGGCTTCTCACCTGTTTCTGTGTTTGCTTGTTTATGCATCTTTGTCTGGGAAACACTGTAATACAAAGAACAGAAGGCAGAGGAGAGCCATTTTCTCTTTGAAATATTTCAGGAACTACATAAAAGCCTATGGCACTGAGTGTAATACCATTTGTCCTTGAGAAGCACTGAATAGCACATCTTGTATTTTAAGAGTTGGCAAAGCTTAGTCAATTTTGTGAAAATGAGCATAAAAATCCCCATGCTGGGATGTTTTACCCCTGACCCTGAATGTCATTGATAGGCATTATAACTTTATGACAACAATCCAACAATTTATCTTTCCTCCAGCAAAGCCAGAGAGAGACAGCACAGGGTAGAGCCTAGAGTTTGCCAGGTGTCCAATCAAGGGGAATAATTAAGTATTAATGATTAATAACTGGGCTGATTGATTTTAGGTCACAATAGGGGTTTATATTTTTTGGATACTCACTGTATGTTGGCAGTCCTCCAATATTGTTTGGAGAGCAGGGAACAAACAACAGTTTCACAGTAAGGGACAAAACACTTCAATACCTGTCCTGTTAGGTCATTATGCTCCCAGGACAATTGGTATGCTGTGTTGGCAGTGGGAAGTCAACAGGGTTTTTTGTGTCAGATGCACTCAACATAATAACTAATTATTTATAACTGCATTTATCCTCATATTACTCCAAAACACTCCAGCAAACCAGATTTAAAAACTGAAACTTTACTGAACGCAGTGTTGCTTGGTGGATCAGCTGTATGCCGAATTGAAGAACAGACCCAAACAATTTTGTAAAGGTGTTAAGTCCTGCTCAACAAGGTATACATTGCCAATAATAAACAAGGTAACATTAGACTGACAGAATTTGACGTGCAGTTTGACAGCTCATTCTCTCCTGTAAAAAGAGAGAGGGTGAAGTGAAAAAGTGAAAAATGAAAAGTGCTGACCTGAGTCCTGAGACCTGAGAAGTAGCTCTCAAATGTCAAATTTCTACTCCCAGTGGTGAGTATTAGTTGATCTTATGAACTGATATGAACATGTTTTTACAACATGAGTACGGCAAAATAAATTATAAGTGATCATAATTGCATTAGATTTCTCTGGTGCCAAAAAGTAATCAATACAACATACATTCATAGTGGACAAAACTTCAACTTCCAACAGAAGTGATACTGCATTGTAATTTATTTGTGTTTGTTTTACTTGCAAAACATAGTCAAACTATAGCATAGATTTTTCAGAAACAGATATATCCACATCCATTTCATGCGCCTTCATGAGGTGATTAATGTTTTGATGGAGAATGACAAGATCAACTATAAATTCCATATATAAGTGTTATACACCATTAAAAAGATATAACCCTGAAGATGAATGTGACAGGCTATTTGTAACAAAGTTTCCTCACCATAAATAACTAGTAACCATAGTGATATAAATCTTTATATTCAAGTAATGAACCTTACATATGTTCCAATTCTTGGGTATCTCCAAATGCCATCTTTGAGCAACTGCTAAGGGATTAGGACATCTTTTTCAGCTTTTTTTATACTATCATCGAGATGGAAATGTTGATAATTGTCGAATGTTGATGATTCCTTTTTTTTTATATGGAAAATGTGGGTGATATTTCCATCACATTTAGGATTTTTTGGGAAATTTAATTTCTGACTGCAACAAGCACCAACGTTAACTGCTCTAGCCTCAGAGCTCAACTCATTTGAACCCATGAACGGACATGATGGTGAAAATGTTTGGATTCACAACACCTACTCAGTAGTCATTATTCTCTCTGCCCATTTGTGTTTTGGTCAATTACTCTGTTTCTGTTTTTCCTGCATCTGTTTGTTTTCTTTCCCTTTGTGTCACTGAGACTGGGTTTGTCCCTGTTCTGTTTCTTGATCTCATTACAGCGTCTTCGTGCTCTTTTGTTTTCTAATTAGGATCTGTCTTTGAATAGTGTTTCAAACATGAGAGGACAGTGTGGGCCGAAACGATGGCTGCAGTTCCCTCCAAATAGCTACTAGAAGGAAACAGACCTGGATTTCATGAAAGAAGGAAACAATCCTGTATAACATTTTTTGTTCATCTCAATTCTAACTTCAGGTTAGCGAGAAAAAAAGACGTGCGGGCAACTAAACAGCAGTGCTGTAATTGGACACTTCATTGTGCACTTAAAAGCACTACAGGGAAGTCAATAAGTGAAATCTGAGGAGGAATTAGGTTTAAGGCAGTATAGTGCATTTATTTATCTGTTTCTCTGTGCCAACCTACAATTTCCGATTCTGCTTTGTGCCTCTGTGTATACAACTGCAGCTCAAGAAGCGTTTTTCTTTTTATATGAAATTGTTATCAATGCTATTTTTATGATCTAGCATTCGTCCCGTGTGGATTCAAAAAATATACAAGCCCACATCTTTCCCCAACAAAGACAACCAAATAAACACATTAATAGTCTCTTTTTTATTCTCGTCTTCAGCAAAGTCTAATTCAAACCTCCTTAGCCAAACAATGTCCAAACAGACTGTAGATGGCACACTAGCATGAGGTTGAAACAGAGAGGATACATTGTAAAGAAGGGAGCAAAAATATATTTGTTGATGTCAAATAGCAAGCTCTAGATTCAGTTTTTGACTAAAGTGCAGTAGACTGTTCCTCATGTTGTGGCATAATATCTGCCCTTAATAGAGCAAGTCACACACTTGTCAGGATTAGAACACATTTGCTGTCTGACCAGAGACAACATATCACACCACTCAGGGCTGATGATAGGTCATTCATAATCTTTCAAAACTCTCATGAAGACTTACAGTAACAAGGTCATTTGTTCCTCTGCATGGAATTTATATATGGTAAATAATTTTGTTTGTTTGATTTTCATTGCTTTATGTTTTAGTGGACAGGATAAGTACTTCTCTTCTATCATTTAAAAATACTCATAGCAATCACTTAGAAAAATGGACACATTTCACAACTAAAATCACTGAGTTAGTGATTGTTTTTCATAAATGTTTTATTTGGTTTTGCTTTGATATAACTAATGACTCAGGAAAAACAATGTTAAGTCACATAACAGAGGAGATTACCTCTGTTTTCCTATTTTGATGATGCTTACAGAGCAAATCTGCTCATTGCTCAAAAGCATTGGCAGCAGTTTCTTGCTTGAAAAATGCAGCGTATGGTAAATTGTCTGGGTTCTGCCCAAAAATAAATAAACACATCACAGTCTATTCCTCTATTGCGGTGTTAGAGCCAATTCAATTACAGGCAGGCTTATCCACTCAAGCCGCATGTAGCTCTTGCCCCTTTGTCTGCAGGTGAAGTCCATGGAGAGCTGAGCTCATTTTGGTAGGTACCCTCAGGAGGACAGGTACTGAAAAGCCTGTTAAAAGAAACACTGTTAAAAGAAGACAAAAACTTTTATAAATAAACACTTTCATTTCACATAGCACTATATTTTATTTGAGCTTTGGTTTCTTCCAAGAGGACATATGGCCTCCAATAAAAGTTTTCTGAAGAGAGTTTTGGTTGTATTCAGTATGCAGTTGTGTAACATCTGATCTTAGATTAACTCTGGTATGTGCACAGGTCAGTGAGAGCTGTAGAGACATTCAAGCAACATACTTCAAAGGTATCAGACCAAACAACCTTGCCCCCCTCTACCCACATCATCATGTGCACTGCAGAGCATACCACACTCACAGGTCCTCAACAGAAAATGTATGAATGCACAAGGTCAAACACCAACACCAAGATATTCCCCCATGTACTGTCAAAGGTATGAATCAAGAATTCACCATTAGTTCTCCCTCTGTTATTCGATTCCTAAGAAGGATGTCTCAGCTATAGCTGTACAAACATCTTAATTCTACAATGTTGAAGTGTTTAATGGCGTAGTTTTATACACGGTAAACTCCTCTGTTTGCAGGAGAAAATAGACATTCCGTCTGTATTGTTGCTTTTTCTTTATTTGGTAAGTCCATTACATTATCTGTCATTGCTGAAGTCAGATAAAATGTTGCTTTTTCATGATGTTGAAAAGTTCCCCCATGTACTCTCAAAGGCATAAAACAAGAATTCACCATTAGTTCTGCCTCTTTTATTCAATTCCTAAGAGGGGTGACTCATCTATAGCTATACTAACATCTCCACAGTGCAGAAGTGTTGAATGGCATGGTATTATACAGTACTGTGCAAAAGTCTTAGACACCCTAGATTTTTTTTATAAATTTGGTCTAGATGTTTATGTTTTTGTTTCCTGCATTACTGTTTTACATTACTGCTGTTTATAGTACATTTTTTGATATTTAGAAACTTTTCATTTCATTAATTTTGAAAGCATCTTTGCTTTGCAGAATTATTTTTTACACGTGCCTAAGACTTTTGCACAGTACTGTACACCCATAGCTTTAGAAGCACAAAAGTGGCACGTGGGTTACATGATCTGTAAAAATTCGAGAAGGTAAGCTTGGGTTATTCTTCAAGAGTTAAATCAACCAAACTTTCAGTTCAATGAACTCTGCATTTGTGTTTCCACTCTCAGCTCATGGGTTGGGCGGGGTTATTTGAGTTTTGAGTTGAGGTCAGATGTACAGTATGGGCCAGAACTACTTGCATTTGAAAAATGATTAGCTCTGCTGGTATTTTCCACAAAGAACTAAATCAAACAAATGCTTCACCAACGGGGACTAAGAAAAGAGTCACATAAAGAAGCTGTAAAATAAAACAAAAATTGTTCAAAAGAAAAATTTAAAAGGCACCCTTTGGGGTTTCCATCCAGAGTTGAAAGCAAAAACAAGACAGTCCCAAAACAAAGAGAAATCCCAAACAAAATGGAAAATAATGTTTTACTAAGGACTTGTCTAAAATTAAAATGAAAGAGGAAAATATGGCTGTTGTTTTCTTTGTGCAGCTGAGTACAAATATGCTACACTACAGGGAACCAAGGCTTGAGCAGTGGCTGATGCTTTTTGGCTAGAACTTTAAAACATCATTTCAGCATCCCGAGTCATTTTGTCACTTGTTTTCATCAAACAACATTGAAAATATCTGCTATGTGCCTATCTGCTAATCATAATTGCAAGGTCAATGTAACATTAGAAATAAAATAATCACACAAATAAGCAAGTAAAATAAACATCTAAAAAAGGCTTGTTGGTCAGCAATGATTTGGCATAGAAGAAATATGAGCTGGGCTGCTCACCAGTTCAATTGTGACAAATATTCAAACAGTGTAATTATCTATGAGCGATGTCAAACTGCAGTCTGCTACGCAGGATTAAATATTGAGTGATATTGTACTGTGATTTATGAATAAATGGCATCTAAAAAAGTCTTTGTTGACAAGACTGCTGTGACACTGGGCCCAATGTCACTCCTCATGCAACTAACTCTGTTCTCTACCAACCCTCTCCCAATCAACTGAGGCTGGTTTCCCTGCCAGCTTGCTGAGGGTGCACACTCAGTGAGCAGTGGCATCGGGGAAACAATGAAACAACTTGCCATCAGTTTTCCCCTAAACCAACCCAAACTGCCGTTCACAAAAAGGATCACTCAACATAAATCTCTATTAAGAATGGACTTCCAACTTTGCAATGTACAAAACAAAGGACAATAATGCTCAAACTTTCACCAAGCCATTTCCCTCCTGTCTCACCAGTACTTCCTGGGCGTGCCAAACAGATGGGCATGTTCCTGGTGACAGATATTGTCTGTGTTGGGGGTGGTACCAGCAACCACACCCTTAATTGGTTTCAACCACAATGTCTAGTAAAAGTAGTCTAAATTGAATAGTGAACATTTAACATAAATTTAATTGCCTTGTCTAATAATTGTTATGTGTGGTTTAAAGACTTTAACTTAGGTAAAAATGTTTAGCGCAATGCTTTAAAAGACATAATTCAATCCCTTTCCCCCCATGTCTTAGAGTTGGGAAATGCCAAATGGGCGGGGTTTAAAATGAGTTTAAAATGTCTGTATTTAGTCTCCGTGTGTCATTCTGTCCTGGGTTACTGGGGTGCTGCAGAGGCTCATTATGCAACCTTAAGAGGTGATGGTTTGTTCGCGTACTTTATTTTTATGCAATGGCTGTGTTTGTTTCTTCTATTAATGGTACATGACTGTTATGTGTTCATTTCCGTATTGCTTATGTTTCTAGATTTTTGGGAATAGTTCATGTTATGTTAGTTATTCCTGTGCACAGAATGTGATCGTTTGGCCAAATTTATTCTCACTTTTTCCTGCTTGTGTAAATAATCCCCCTTGCACCTTGTATCTGCGTGCTGTGGCCTCCATTCCACAGTGTTTGTCTCCTGGTATTTGTAAAAGATAAGTCATAGGTGTGACAACTGCAAAGGAGGGCATTGCAAACAAAATATAACTCTAAGAAGCTGCGTAATTGCTGCATAACCCAAAAGGGCTTCCCCCTTAGGCACCTATTATACCTGCCCTTAATAAATTGTAGGTGGTGCTATGTGGAGGTGTCATTCAAACACACGTAGCTCATTATTTAGGTCATCAATAGTTTGTTAAAACATTATTTTATTTGTAATTTTTTTTTAAAATTTTATTTTACTAGAGATGTTTTTCTCCCCATACATATTTTTAGCTCTAGTACTGGACAGATAGGTCTAACTGCTGTGGTCATTGGAAAAATCCTCAAATGAGACTATTTGAAAATGAGTTTGTAATATCCTAAGGCAATTAATTTCATAGCTGTTAAACCCCACTATAACAACACTATATTTTTAGCATAATATTGTAGCTGTGTTCTAGTGTTGACAAAATAGTGGCAGCCAGCTTTTAATTACTTTCTAATCTATTAACAAATCTCTCACAGTGGATTGCAGAACTGGAATATTGGCATTTGGATGTGTGACCCAATTGATCCAGGACAAAATTTTGCAATGTTTCAATAAACAATTACACAAACTTGGCTTTTACTGGAAAGATGTAACATCTTAGTTTGATTAATGGCTTCATTATGCATCAAGGCCTTAGGGTTGATAATCCTAATACTGATTCCATTAGTGTATCTTTTACATCGCCATCATCATTTGTACTAACTGAAGTGAGTGTATTTAACTCCCATTTTACTTTTAGGAAAATCTACTTTTTGTGTGGGTGTTATAACTTAAGTTTGATGTCTGCCACTGGCGTTCTAGTGATCGTCATGCTTATGCTGTTGATTGGGTTATGATTTGGCGACTTTTGTAAAATCATGAATTTGTGTGGGGTCACAATTTGGGAAGCAGTCTTACTGTGTCTGTTGCCGTATCAGCTGCTGTATCTCCTTAACCCGTAAAGATCGTTACTTGAACCTGACACAGGTACACAGAGGTGACTTTGACGGAGCTATCTCAGAGGTTGGGGAGGGGAATTGAGGCTGCAGAGAGGATGAGGTGCCAGCTGCAGATTTACACGCCTCCACTGGCTCACTGCACATCATTAAAGCCAGGGGCTGCCTGCAGTGGCTCCGTCTCTGTCCCAGCCCACACAAGCTACATCAGGCCCCACACGTTGATTTATCTCAGCTGTCTTTCTGAACGGCTTTTCCCGCCAAGAGAGAGATGGGGGGGCTGACGAGATTTACGCATGTATATGAGATGAAATTCATTTTGGCAAGAGCACATGCTTCTTCTGACAGAGACAGAGCCTTTTTGCTTCTGTCTCCCTTCTCTCCACTGCCATGTTGCCCACCCATTCATACACACCACTACCAAGAGCCCATTCCCAGAGTGAAAATTGGTGATGGATGTTCACATGCACTACGTCTCTAAAAATACCACGGCCACACCAGTATTAATTCCCACTGCTTTCTATTTTTCTATGATTTCCCTGGTCTTTTTATTCTTAACGTGGCAACATATCTCACAGTGTGCAATTGGAACTCAGATCTTTCTCTTTATCTCTTTTCTCACTCTTACAGCTTAGCAATTTCAACTTATATTGACAATTGAAAAGTATCAGTTCTTGAGTGAATGCAAATAGACTTTGTTTTAGGGGTGACTAATTGCCTAATAGGCAGTAGGCTATGGAATATAATATTTTTTTTTTCTGATCAGGCAATGTTTTCTGTATGAAATACAAGGGAGCTATAACATTGGAAAAACAAAAAGGTGTCGACTGATCTGTTGAACTAATAACATATAAAGAAAAATGCATTTGTCTTAGCAGCTAAAAAGAAATCAACAAGCACCTTTGTCAGGTTGGATTCATAAGAAAGATTGCCCTGTCTTTCAGAGTGAGATGTGGGCTGCAGGACTCCTGGAGATGATAGAAACTGCAGATAACCCATGTGGTGGGAGGGTTCTTTTTTGTGGATTTTTTTTTTGTGTGAAGGATTGCAGACTACACACAAAAGCACGAACCATCATCTGCAATTATTTGAGTCAGGTCCACTGCTGAGTAACCAATTAGTGGTTTTTACATGGCTGCAGGGGTGATTTTAGGACATGAGGTTTGGGGGGCTCAGTCCCACCAGAGAAGGGTGATTTTGTTGCGCCAAATTTTTAAATGAATTACTTACATTTTATTTAATGCGTGCTGCGCATGCACATTGATTTACTGTATTTACTCCAATAGAGTAAAACTAGTAGGCCAACAGCTAGTGACCAGAGCTATAGACCTACATAGAGCCTTTTAGGAGGTATGGATACAATGTATTCAAGAAGGGGACAAGAAATCTTCTCCATGACACTCAGGTTTCACTGACACCACTGAGGAGCAGGTACTAAAGTATCCTGGAACAGATTTTAGAAGGATACTAGGCATACAAATATCATAGAAAAACTAAAACGCTATGGTAATATTATAAGAATACCATAGCAGATTAGAAAATACCATCAAGTAGGATTAGGTCACTATAAACTCACTGCCGAGTACCACGGACGTTCCTATAGGAATGTTATAATGGTTTTTCCTCATGAATTACTACAAAAATGCTACAAATTTGCTTTAAGTTCAACATTTTCCTTATATTTTAGTGCATATAGCCTTTTAGGAGGTATGGATACATCTGGTGGAGGCAGGTCTCTCTCTCTCTCTCTCCCTCTCTCCTTATGTGTTGCAATTCTCTCTAAATGCTTTGAAAATCACTCGGGTTATTTGTTTATTCGAAATCAGTATGTATGCCTATGAGTTGGGTAGCCTTAGCCTAGTTAATGTAA
>OOFE01046902.1:0-17323 GCA_900323365.1 Monocentris japonica
TACATCATGTGGACAGCCGGATGTACCTGGGCAAGAGATGGCACCAGGATGCACTATGGGAAGAAGGCAAGCCGGCGGAGGCAGTGTGATGCTCTGGGCAATGTTCTGCTGGGAAACCTTGGGTCCTGGCATTCATGTGGATGTTACTTTGACACATGCCACCTACCTAAACATTGTTGCAGACCAAGTACACCCCTTGATGGCAACGGTATTCCCTGACGGCAGTGGCCTCTTTCAGCAGGATAATGCGCCCTGCCACACTGCAAAAATTGTTCAGGAATGGTTTGAGGAACAGAGTTCAAGGTGTTGACTTGGCCTCCAAATTCCCCAGATCTCAATCCGATCGAACATCTGTGGGATATGCTGGAAATCCATGGAGGCCTCACCTCGCAACTTACAGGAATTAAAGGATCTGCTGCTAACGTCTTAGTGCCAGATACCACAGGACACCTTAAGAGGTCTTGTGGAGTCCATGCCTCGACGGGTCACAGCTGTTTTGGCGGCACGAGGGGGACCTACACAATATTAGGCAGGTGGTTTTAATGTTATGGCTGATCGGTGTACATATGTATGTTGGAACGGTGGAACTGTTAACTTTTCCGACACAGCAGGAAAAAAATGCAATGCTGGTGCTAAATTTGTTCTTCTGTATATTTCGGAACAAAACAGTCTTACTATCCAGTCCTGTGTTTCTTGCTCAGTGTTGCTCTGTAGTCTAAAAGAAAAAGATAGGCAACACAAACGTAACACCCAGGTAGCCTCCTCGCCCGTGATGTGGTAAAACATTTTTGGCTATCAGCAGAACCGCTGAAACCGCTGAAAAGTTTCTAATACCCTTTAACCCCTTCAATCGGATGACTCTAGCATTCTGTAAGTGATTGTACGCATTAGTGCCTGATCTGTAGTGTGTGTAGGTGTGTGCATGCGTGTATGTGAGATTGTGCTTGAGTATGAGTGTGTGAGACTGAGTGTGTATGTACTCACGTGGACACAATGACGTTGAACTCTACCTCTTCATTGAGGATGTCATGTCTGAGGTATCGGCGGTCCTCCACAGATCCTGGACAGAGAGCAAACGAGTTAAACTTCATGTTTCATCTTCATGTCTACAAACTCCATGCTCATTAGTGAGCTAGTTTAATGACGCTCTGAATAAAACACCGCTCTGCAAAAACACAGCGGGAGCGTGGAGTTCCACATTTGGTCCATTTCAGCAGTTTCTGTGCATATGTTTGATCATTGTTAACACCATTGCTGACTCATTTGCAGGATTCACATGGGCAAGACATTTAAACAGGATTACATGTGAAGTCACCCTTGTCAAAAAATTAAAAAGGAATCTTACCATAATAGACAAGAACTTTGAGGCTTGGACACCACAGCTTCAGCTCTCTCACCCAGTTATCTGCAAGACAGAAATCTGAATCAATGACTGCTAATGTTGCCAAATAACAAGCATTGTTCCAGCCAGTAAGCAGGGTTTTGGCTAATATTAGAAGGCATAAAGATTTAGCTCCAGGAACTTAAAAAAAAGAGAATACTACAGTCATAAACAGGCATCAAATGCTTTTTGGCTAAATTTATAGATAAGTTATTATCTAGGTAGGTGTAGGTGTAGTTTAGACTGCCTAGCATGGAGCAGGGTAGTGATGAAATGAGACCAAGTTGCTATTAAATGTGTTCTATTTTGTTTGTTAAAACCTTGTTCTACTTGAATCCTTTGTGTACTATGAAGTAGTGGATTCAAATAGAGCATCCAAAGTGTGAGTATCTTAGAGGTCATTACCCAGTGTGGAGGAGGGCACAGTGATGAGGTGAGGACCTTCTATTCCATCCTGGTAGAGTTGGGATAGAAACGCTATGGCCTGTATAGTTTTCCCCAAACCCTGAGAGATGTAGAGAGAGACAGACAAAGAGAGAACGAGAGCAAGGTGGAAAAATGAAGTAATTTGAACATCTGCTCTTCAGAGCAAACACTACCAGCACAAACAGGTGAAATGTCATAGAAGTCCTGGCAAGGTTTTTTTACTATCACACCATCTGACATTGCAGTCTGGCTCAACTATACAAATCAAAGTTCTCACTTCTCTCTAAAACAAATCTGCCTCTCTGCTGCCATTCTTTCTTCCCTGTACTTTCTGCTTGTTTATTCACCTGCAGAGTGGTTATACATACATACACCTTCACACAAAACACTTATTCATACTGTCATACCAACTCTCACCGACTCTTAAAAAAGGTGTGAACACCTGTTGTCCTACTTGGCTGCTAGTCTTATGTATGGTTTTTATGAAATGGTTATGTGAATGTGTGTGTGGGGTGTGGGAGCTCAAGTGATGAATAAATGGTTCGTGAACTGCAAATAGAGTGACAGAGACAGAGCGATGAGTGTTGAGGTTTTCACACATTATTAACACAGACAAATCTCCTATCCATGAGAGAGATTGTGTTTGTGAATCCCTGTGCAAGTGTGTCTACACCTATCTGTGTGTGTGTGTGTGTGTGTGTGTGTGGTGGAGTACAAGTTATCAGTTAGTAAACTGAGAATGAGAAAGTGAATGTCAGGGGGAGTGAATGAAAGAGAAAGAGGACGAGGACGACTTCACACATTATTTACACAAACAAATCTATTTTTTGTTAGAGATATATTTTGTTTGTGTTCACCCCTGGGCTTGTGTGCTGTGTGTCCATGCATGTCCGTGTGTGTGTTCTGTTCATCTTACCATTTCATCGGCCAGTATACCACTCAGTTTGTGCTGGTGCAGAAGGAGCAGCCACTTTAGACCTATCAGCTGATAGGGCTTCAGCTGAAACCTGACGAATGATTAAGACAAGAACTTCACACCAAATTATTTTAAGACAGACAGCTATTGCTAAGTCTTGATATTGATGAGCATTGTTCTTGTAGACTAGTTTGAGTAAAAAAAGACTGAGGAAAATTAGGACTTGGCAATCATTGCATGGCATTCTTTGGTTAGGGAAACACCACAGCCCCAAATCATTTGGCTCTGACTGTAAATGCTTGCGGCTAACTATTTTGATTGACATCTCCTCTTAAGCTTGGCATCTCTGTGTTGAAGTCTCAATTCCAAGGCAAT
This sequence comes from Monocentris japonica, assembly GCA_900323365.1. Classification (NCBI taxonomy): domain Eukaryota; kingdom Metazoa; phylum Chordata; class Actinopteri; order Trachichthyiformes; family Monocentridae; genus Monocentris; species Monocentris japonica. The sequence goes on from OOFE01046902.1 coordinate 3,099, forward strand.
ATTTAATTATTTTAAATCAAATCACATTTATTTGTACAGCCCTTAATCACAGTTAAGTCACTTAAGGGCTTCACAGTGCCCAACATGTGAAACAATAAACGGTTAGTACACGACATCCCCCAGCCTTGGACCCTCAGAGGACAAAAAAAAAAAAAAACCTCCCAAAAAAAAACCTTTTAGGGAAAAATTGGAAGAAACCTCAGGAGGGACTCCTCAGAGAGGGATCCCCCAACCAGGACGGTTGGGCGTGCAATAGATGTCGAGAGTTTAGTTTGTCTTTTGCATGCTAGAGATTAGGGCTGGGCAATTTGGGCAAAATTAATATTGTGTTATATCGATGTATAACGATATCTGCTAACATGCTAAATGATCAAACTGATGTTCTTGACATTGAACAGAATGGTAATATAAAATACAATAAAACTAATTATTTCTAACTAATTAGTTTCATATCTCATTTTAATTAATTTGCTTTTTATCATTTAATTATTAACAGAAATGTGTATCACAATAACTTTATCATTAATTCATCACAACATGATTCTATTGGAGGATAAATGATAGTGAATTATTGCCCTGCCCTAAAATAGCAAAAAAGGCACACTGATCGCAGTAAGTTACAGTGTAGTATAAAATATGTTTGATCACAATCATATGTCATCACTGCTCATTATTTTATTGTTGCCTCCTCAAATGTACTATGCACTAACTGAGTATGCATGCGTGCACACGTGTTACTCACTGGCTATTGAGTACGCTGGGCTGTTTCATGGCCCCCACCCTCTTCTCCATGACCTGAGTGACCTGTTTGACCATTTTAGAGGAGATGGTCTCACATTTGGACATGAGCCCCAGGACAACGGTTCTCTCCTTGAGGACCACCCTGCAGCCTAGCAGTAAGTCTTCTGATAGTCCATTCTCCTTATGGAACACGTCCTTCTGGAGAGGAAAGAGGCTCATCGTTAACATCCATATGGTACAGATAGCATCTAGAAAGTAAGTAAGACCATTCTCCTAATAGAGCTCTCCCTGGCGAGGAATGGGGCACATGGTTACAACAGATAAATTCAGTATAGATAGCGTCTAGATAGAGGCCACAGAAGCCTTGCTTTAAGTACTATGATAGGCCATTCTCCTTATGGAAGACCTCTCTTGGAAGGAAGAGATGCAATGACAGTACAGAGATAAGGGCCCAAACAATATGGGATTTACAGATCTGAATTTTAACATTTAAGGAGTACAATTACAGATTAACAATTAAGCTAACTCTGGCAGCACAGACTATCTACACCATTTGCTTGCATTGCTCAGTCAAAATCAGCTGTTGAGGTAGCAGGTACCTACTTAGACAGAGAGTTCAGTGATGGTAAAGTCTGGTTGTTTATTTTCACAGTATTGTTCCATGGATATATCACAATATATAAGTCCTGACTGTATCAGTGAGTCAGTTTATGAGCCAATGCTGATAAAAGGCCAATCCAAACCTTAAGGCAAAGACAGGCTGACAGTGCTTGTCTAGACACTCTATACATGTCTGTCCTTAATTTACTATATTACCGGAGTTTGGCAAGCTCGTTGCAAGACAGGAATGCAAAAATGAAAGACACAAACAGAGACATATGTGAGGTGGCACACAGACAAAGACAAATATGCCACGTGAGTACACAAACACACACTAACCACAGATTGACAGCAAATGTGCCTCTGTTTCACAGCACCAATGAGACCAAGCAGCCTGCCCTCTTCCTGATCAAGATGCACTGAGGTTTGAGTTGGATTTGGTTTTACACTCTTCATACCAATTTTAAACTGGCCCTATATGTTACAGCACAGTGCCCCGGGTAGCTACGCTTTCAAGGTTCACCAAGTCCTGTAGGTCTTTTTACAATCCTGTCATCACATGGTTGAATGCTGATGTTTATGCAAGGGAAAAACTGGCAACATGGGAAAATAGACTAATATGCCTGCCTACTATGCACTTCCCTAATAGTTATCTCCAGTGAGTCAATATGGTTTTAAGGATGTTTTAGGAACTCCTTACTAAATACACATATCAAGGTGCACACAAAACTGTGACTGAGTGGATGGTTATTGTGCACCGTTACTACAAAATAGTCTGAATATTGACCAACTCTTTGATGACAGCTATGTGGTGCGATATACTGATAGATGCTTAAGCTGCTAAAAACCTGATGATTAGGAAATGTAAGGTGAGATTTTGTCAATAGGTGAGTTCTGTCACACCCCACAATAAAGGAATTTCTCGAGAGAATAAACACAGGTATAGCGCACTCTTTGAGCAAATAAGGCCTGAATGAAACTGAACAGGTCATGAAGTCATTCCCCAGGTGTTTAGGGTGAGGTTTTCAGATTAAGACTGACTGTTTTTTTGTTCTGTGTTTTTACAACTTTCCCCATTGATAACATGTACAAACTGTTTTTCTTGATATGGGACCAGAAAAATGCCAATCTGATGTTTGTCATCTCTTTGATGTGAACATGGACACACACGAACACACACACTCACCAGGCTCTGCCAGCTTTTAAAGGGCCTGAGCTCCACAATTTTCTGAGCCTTCTTAACAGAGCACCCAGAAATCAGCGACAACTCATCTAGTGATGCCTCCTGGAAGAACGTGAGTATCTCTTTCTTGAGTGGTGACATCTCCCCTTCAGAATTCAACTCATCATCTGAGTCATCAAAATCGCTGCTAACAGTCTCCTCTTCATCATAGTCATCGTTTTCCCCCTCAGAGCTGACGTGTTCATCTGATGCACGTGCCTTCCTCTTCCTCTCGACTGCTGCTTTCTTCGCTGTACTGGTCCCACTGGCAAATCTGGACAGCATCTGGACAACAGAGGAAGAGGAGGAGGATCTCTGGGAGGAGGAGCTGGTAGTTGTCTTCAGGGCAGAGGAGGATGAAGATGGTGAATCAGAACTTTTGCTAAGCCATGTTGACAAACTGGAAGTGCTGCTGTTTGTTTTGGACTCTTTGCTCTCTTTTGAGTCCCAACAGTCTTCACTATCCTTTGTTTCTCTGAAATTTCTATGGTCTTTGGAGTCCTTATGATCTCTCTTATGTTTAGAGTCTTTGCGATCTTTGTGATGCTTTGATTCCCTGTGGTCCCAGCTTGACTTGTCTTCACTCTTTGATTTACTAGATTTCCTTTCCTTGGACTCAGGTGAACTGAAGCTGGTATCATCTGTGTCAGTCCCAGAAAAAAAATGACAGTCGGTTTTTCAGTTACAAGTTAATTACAGGGAAGGGTTAATTAGTTGTTAGTAATCACATATACATGAGTTCAGATTCAGAGGAAAAACAATCAACAGTGAGTTCTGACCTGCGTCTGAGAACATTCTTAGAACCTCTAGAGCATCCTCAACATTCCAGTCGTGCTCCTGCAGCACCAGTCTCAGCTCCTACACAACACAGGTGACAGCAAGGTTGGGAACCAAAACCAGAGATCAAATAAATAAAAAAAACAAATTAGCTCATCGATTCGCATCATCACTTTCCACTTTTTTTTTTGCAAATTACGATATATCTAATTAGAAAAGTTGTATGCATATGGAAAAATTTGATAGAATTTCCACAACATTGCAAAAGAAAGTGACACACTGTGTGTGTTTGTGTATTTGTGTGCGTCTTTACCTCCTTGTCCTGGTCAGGGAACTTTTTTTGTAGTCTCCTGACCATGACTTCCTGCTTCTCCCAGCTTGGCTTCGCCCCTTCATCTTCTTCATCAGAATCCTCTGGCTTTTGGTTTACAAACAAGAAAAAAAGAAAGTTAACAAGCCCCTTTAGCCCCTTCAATGTAAATAACAAGCTGCTGAGATGTGCACTGTGCAGTCAAGGGAAACACACTATAGCCATGTGGGTTGTTAACCTCATTGTGCGTATCACCCTCATCACTATGATCATCATTAAACAGGGGCTGCCATTATACAACCTCCCAATCATACATCTAGTGCAGTGGCTGCTAAAGGCTATTCTTAATTAAATGCTGTAAAATATTGTACCATAAAACTGTTTCGCACAGGAATGGTTGCCAGACAATTCCTTGTGTCTTCAGACTACTTAAAAGAGAATAAAGGGATTTTCCAAGCAATTTGTTTTGCAGAATGAGCAATGAAGCTGCAGTAGTTACATGCAGCGTATGAAGTTAGGAGTGGCTACTGACTTACATGTTTACATGTTTGAAAGAAGTAGCATAGAAGTTGTTGTAGTAGCATTTAGAACAGCTTTATCTGTATAAAATAAGAAACATTACTAGTACTTACATTGGCAGGATCTTATAAAAGTAGTAGTCATAATGATGATATTGATCTAAAAACTGGTGTTAGTACTTAGTAATCAGTAATCTCACCACTGATTGCCTCTTCTTCTTGCTGGGCTGAACCGCATCACTGTCCTGGGAGCTGCTGGATCCATCCTGCTTTCTTTTCCTTCCTGAATGTGGAGCTGATAAGAAAAGTAGTGCTACATTTCCTCACAGTTTCATAGAAACCTTAATTCCCCTTTTTTTCTACTGTAATTAATATTGTACCCATGCAAGGGAAAAGCAATCCTAAAAACTTTTGGAAATCCATGATTTTTTTAGGACATTGATGATTGTCATTCCTATGAGCTATGAGCTAAGCCTTCTTCACACCAGAATGGCTCACATGAAGGTGTTGATCTCATGTTCATGTGGCATTGAGCAAGCTTTACTTCTGTTACAAGTTTTGCATTGAGTGGCATTTGTGTAGAGGAAATAAATACAGCCAATCTTTACCTCCTTTGTCACCAAACTTCATGAGGCATAGAGCTACAGCCCCATCCAATGTGCTTGTGCTGTCAACCACCTGAAAACAGGACAGTACAACAAGGTTTGAGCATGACAAGGACCAGAAGGACCAGAGCAGAATTTACTCGAGATGCAAGCACAAGTTACTGTCCCAGCCAAACTGACTAGATTATGCTACTCTGAAGTCTTTCAAAAAAGCTATGATTTTATGCCCATTTTCATTTAATTTGATTGGGACTGAGGGGCTACAAGTTAAAATTATTACAATATGTTTGTTCACGTGAAACCTTATTTCTAGTTGACTCAATGAAAAGCTCACCAATGTACTTTATGGGCCTGGATCCTAGGACGGGAGACAAACTTCTCAATTCTTTTCTGAAAAGTTGAAGAGCCTGTGCTCTATCACTACTGACCTTTAGCAGCTCCTCCCTCCTCGTATGAGGGAAGATCTCCAGTAGTTTGGCCATTTTTTCCTCCAACTCCTTGTCCTCTTCATCTGTTTGACTGTTCACCTCATTTTTGGATGATTTCCTTATAGGGTCCCTATAGAAGACAGACAAAGAAATGGTAAAGCAGAAGCAACATGACAATATTAATTTTAAAGGTTTAAAGTTTAACATGGTGTTTCGGTCTGATCACTTTGGATATAAAGACACAGCACAGTATTTCAACTATAACTAGAGCAGAAACGTTTATTCAACATTATCAACAGTGTTGAATTATCAAAAAAAAATTATTTGAGCTCTCCACAAATACTATCACAGTTATATCTTAAGCAAATTTTGGCTAAAGCACAGTAGTAGTAACGGTAACACTAGTTTCAGTTGTATCACCTGCTGTGATGACGACAACGAGATGGTTTCTTCTTACGCTGATTACTCAGTTAATCACTAGATTGACTGTCAGATTAATCAATTATCAAAGTAATTGCTTGTTGCAGTCCTAATTATAACAACCACAAATTAATAATTTACACATCTGAGACAAATTTGGCCACATTAATAACAGAATGCAAATGCAATTGAGTCAACAATGCACATTCAAATACATAAACAAAGAAGTTCGCTCACATATCGAACTAGGTAAGCACACAAAGCAAGCAGCTCGACTAACACGACTCTTCCGATATTTTGTGCATAAAACGTTACCTAACAGCGTTTGCCATCTGTTTAAAGGATGTAAATATTATGTGGGGAGGTGCTATCATGCAGCAATTTGCAAGGGAAAAGCAATCCAATTTCAACCCGGACATAGAAAACACATTAATGCCAGGCACAATCAGGATGCAAGATGCATGTTGATTCCAGGTGCAGCAGGGACATATGTAAGCAGAATTTAATACTCACATAAGTAAGTTCTCACGTGCAAAAGATAAACAATAATATACTCATGCGATTGACAGCTTGCTTAACAGCATTGAAATATGGAGGATTAGCTGTTGCCCATGATAAACAGCCATCAGAAATTTAAAAATAATTAAATAAAAACATAAAAAATAAAAAGTTGTCAATCTGGCAATGTATATTTACATTTTAGGAGGGAAAGACCAAACCAAATCGATATGGATAGTTGAGATGCATTTTTAACAGCGGGTGCAAATGAAATTCGTAAAAACTAACTGAATATGAGAGGCATGCCAATGCATGCTAAAGGGGACCTTGGATATGACTTCTGTCATCCAGTCATGGCAGGATGTAATACATGAAAACTATAATTTACATGGCTTGTATTTTGATCAGATTTCTAAATATTTTTGGATGCAATCCAAAAAGAAAAAAAACATGTTTATGATCGAAACTAAAAAATCCATTGACATTACAAGTGCAACCAGGGCCATTCTCTGCCAGACAAATGTATGATATACTGCATCTGTAAGCTGACCACATGTTAACTGTGACATATGGATAGGACAATTCAGAAGGCTGTTTGACATTTTTGATTTCATATGGCACTTGAAATCATTTTAGCAGTTATAGGCCACAAAGCTTTCCTGGTTTGTCTTCTTTTGAGTGACACGTACATTTCTGTGAGATACTCTACAGAGAAGTACCCTTGGCCAGAGGCTCTAAAGCTTTGGCAAACCAGGACCAAAATGAGCAATTTAATCATTTGTCCCAGACCCAGACAAATGAAGCATGTTGATGTTCTTATCATCTGGGGACTCATGAGAAAGAGCCCAAAGGCCCTTATTGGGCCACAACCTATAATTTAAAAAAAGCCCATGGCATTGCAAGGTACTGCAGCAGTACACACACAGAAATGCTCTGTCGTTCCATTTTAAATGGCATTTCACATTTCCATTGTAGCTCACACTTACTTGGCTTTCCTGGTTAACGCTATCTTGCTCTTTGGGTCAGAGAAGAATTCTTCCTCCTCAGAGTCACTGATGACATCCTCAAAAATCACTCCTCGGGAATGGGATTTCACTGGGTTTTTCACAGTTTTCACTAGAGCTGAAAAATAAAAATAAACATTGGTAGGTTTGCTTATTTGCAATGCTTGCAACTAGAGTTAGGCTTTTAAGTTACATATTATTTGGTAGAGAACGGGATAACCGTTTATACTGCAGGTGGGGAGGTGATAGTGTGGAGTGTGACACCTGATTAGAGTAGCCATATACACCGATCAGCCACAACATTAAAACCATTGACAGGTGAAGTGAACAACATCGATTATCTCGTTACAATGGCACCTGTCAAGGGGTGGGATATATTGGGAAGCAAGTGAACAGTCAGTTCTTGAAGTTGATGTGTTGGAAGCAGGAAAAATGGACAAGTGTAAGAATCCGAGCGACTTTGACAAGGGCCAAATTGTGATGGCTAGACGACTGGGTCAGAGCATCTCCAAAACGGCAGATCTTGTGGGGTGTTCCCAGTATGCAGTGGTTAGTACCTACCAAAAGTGGTCCAAGGAAGGACAACCGGTGAACCGGTGACAGGGTCATGGGCACCAAAGGCTCATTGATGTGAGTGGGGAGCAAAGGCTAGCCCGTCTGGTCCGCTCCCACAGAAGAGCTACTGTAGCACAAATTTCTGAAAAAGTTCATGCTGGCTATGATAGAAAGGTGTCGGGAAACACAGTGCATTGCAGCTTGCTGCGTAGCCGCAGATCGGTCAGAGTGCCCATGCTGACCCGTCCACCGCCGAAAGTGCCTACAATGGGCACGTGAGCGTCAGAACTGGACCATGGAGCAATGGAAGAAGGTGGCCTGGTCTGATGAATCACATTTTCTTTTACATCATGTGGACAGCCAGGTGCATGTGCGTTGTTTACCTAGGGAAGAGATAGCACCAGGATGCACTATGGGAAGAGGGCAAGCCAACGGAGGCAGTGTGACGCTCTGGGCAATGTTCTGCTGGGAAACTCAGTTGAGGTGGGTTTTGACGAGAGAATCAGGATCAGTGAATTCCACGTGTCAGGATCCTGGAATTCATGTGGATGTTACTTTGGCACATACCACCTACCTAAACATTGTTGCAGACAAAGTACACCCCTTCATGGCAACAGTATTCCCTGATGGCAGTGGCCTCTTTCAGCAGGATAATGCGCCCTGCCACACTGCAAAAATTGTTCAGGAATGGTTTGAGGAACATGATAAAGAGTTCAAGGTGTTGACTTGGCCTCCAAATTCCACAGATCTCAATCCGATCGAACATCTGTGGGATATGCTGGAAATCCATGGAGGCCTCACCTCGCAACTTACAGGACTTAAAGGATCTGCTGCTAACATCTTGGTGCCAGATACCACAGGACACCTTAAGAGGTCTTGTGGAGTCCATGCCTCGACGGGTCAGAGCTGTTTTGGCGGCACGAGGGGGACCTACACAATATTAGGCAGGTGGTTTTAATGTTATGGCTGATCGGTGTATGTTATACTGTCACTGACCCAACTTCTAATGAATGAAATAACCGTGACATTAAATTATTCCTAATTTCATTGGAGACCCGCTGCAACTCCATCTAGGACCCCACGTTGGGAACCACTGACCTACAGTGCAAGCAAGACGACAAATTAGCAAGCTAGTTACCGAAGGCTAACGTTAGCATGTCGGACATATTTGGCTTAATTCATCGGGCTAGCTAGCTTTAACATTTGCTGTCGTTACCTGGCTTGTTCTCCTTCTCAGACTCAGGACTTATGGACCCGTTATGCTGGTCTTTGTTTGTCGTGGTTGCCTTTTTCTCGAAACGAAAACGCTCCAAATTGAACAAACTCATTTTCAACCGTCGTTTATATGTGGCAGCAGTAGCCCTTTGTCTCTTTATATTTCGTAATGTATGTTAGAGGATTTATATATCCAGCCGCATATAGCAATGTAACAGTTAGCCAATCTGACAACCTAACTACCGTCGGATGCTAGCATTGTAGCAAGGGGGAAAGATGAATATTTACAGCTGCCACTGTTCAGTTTTTTTTTTACCCGCAATAGCTCAAAGCTGACTAATTACTAACACATTGATTTTAGTACGACAGTTGTTTATTCCTGATCTCTGTTGAAACCTAAAGATGTCTTGTAGCCCGACTGTAGCTGGTTTCCCGCGAAGTCCGGCTGCCCCATAGGATGCAATGCCGGTTCCGCCCATTGGACAAAGGATTAAAACCTGGAGGTTGATAGCCAATCACAGAACGGGAAACTGAAAGCGAACCTAGGAAGTGTCCAGGCGAAACGAGAGGATTCACTGCCGCTTACTTCCGTCTTCGCTTAAATTCTGTTCGTCAGACTGGACCCCTTTTTTGGCTAGGGGTCTCACACGGGGAGCCGAAGTTGACGTCACTTCTGCCTATTCCAATATATTTATTTTATTTAGTCAAACTGTGTAATGTTGAAATTATTACATATCACAGCGCTCTCAGTAGTGTTTGTAGGCAATGTCTGAGATGCCATGTAATGATGTCCCGTGTAAAATAGCTGCTGTATGCATTAGCTAGCTACCCTGCTACGGGACTAGTCATGAATATCCTACTTTTAGACAGTTGGTGTTTCCACGGAATGGAATAGGACGTTACCTATCTTAACTGTTAACATCTTTGATGAAACCTGATTCGAGCTTCCGCCTCTGCGGTGATGTATGATGTACGGTATGGACCACGGGGATTCACATTCAAACTGGACATATTAAAAAACGGAATTTGGGTTCTTCTTTGAAGGACCAATAATGCTGCCAAGTTGACTGAAACAACTATGTATAGCATTTGTCTTGAAAAAGTGCAGTAAAATAAAAGGAATACAGGCAGGCAATGAAGGAAAAAAACAGGCAAGGAAGATTGTTGCAGACCCCCCTCCATGTCCTTCATTCAGAATACAAACTATTCCCATCAGGTAGACGCTATAGAATCCCCCCTAAGAACAAGAAAATATACCTCAACAGATACAAATACTCATTCTACTGTCAGTGAATCTCCTCAACTCAGGAAAGGGGTTGATTGTGTGTTTGTTTCTAGATACAATAGAGTCCTAAGGGATTAGGACTAACAGCTCTACAACTAAGCAACATAGACATTCACTACAATAACATTTTTTCTTACCTTTTAAATATCAAAGCAATACTCAAAAGCATCTAACTGAGTTAAAAATCCAGTGCATGAGTTATTTATTACTGTGACTCAATCTCGTCAAATATTCTTGCTTTATCAACATTTGTGGAATTATTTGCTATTGAAAGAGTGAACAAATGAGAATAGAAATGAATACGAATAAAATAGAAACTCTTAGAATAGAATAGAATATTTTCTCAAGGGAAAGCAATTCACGTGAAAACTTTGGAAATGTGATCCTTTGCAATTTTTCTTGCTTCACAACACTGGTAAACAGTATCAAACAGAATGAAACAGCATTATTTTTTTCCAAGGGAACCATTAGGCTCTGCAATAAAACTAAAGATTTTCCCTTACGCAATATGTTACTGAAATTCAGCTTTTAGACTTATCTGTCTGTTGTCCACTAGATGACACACTCTCTTAAAAAACAACCTTTCTCTCATCCAGCGCCATCTCATTCCACTGTCATACAATCTTTTAACCCAGGGGGGCAGCAGATCTGCACTCGCAGCTTGGGTGTCAGATCGATGCTGAAGACTCCTCCATCTGTAACTACTCCATCTATGTGTGTGTGTGTGTGCACACGCGTGATACCATGGCATTTTGAAAATTTTGTTCAGCAAAGATAGGATTGAATCTTGACCAGCACAGCTTCATGGGATAATTAGGATTTCTCATCACTAATCACAGTGGAAAGAAAGCAGGGAGGGAAATCTCACCAGCCTGAAGGTTTGTGGCTGATCATTTTCAGGCCAGGCAAATTTAGTGAGGGCAAATACAAATTGACACCTGCATATAAACTCTCTAAATTCTACCCTTGATAGCACTTCTAATGTGCTAGGACTGGTTGCCAAAAAGTGTCATGGCACTCAGGCCATCTTTGCCCTATTGCAAATCAATGGGACTAAGATTACCAAAGTATTGAGATGCTTGTGGGAAAGGGAATCATTTGAGCAATGATGGATTTAGGAATATAAAATAGAATAGAAAAATAATTTGGTGAACCTCAGTGATATTCATTCCTGAGGTTTCGAAGTGTTCTCACTGTGCAGATTGTGACATAAAATGAACACTCCTGCTTCCCTCTTGATTTGAAAGTGGTCTGATGAGAGCTGCTCCAAGGCCATTCACAGTGTGGTGTTTCTGGACTGTTGGCAGCCTATGAGAGATTGAAATTTCTCGACAGAGAACAAGCAAAATCTGTCACATGAAGACAAAGGACACCATACAGATACCTGACCTGAGCTCCACAATACGAAATGTTGGATGTATGGATATACCGTGAAGACAAATGATTTTATAGAAGAACATGACAGGAATTATGACAGATTTCACACTGTGCTGACCCAGACTTTTATCTTTCAGGGGCCTGGCTTTGGGACAGAGTTGTACATGTTCACTATAGGGGCTGGGCTGTCCTAGACCATAAAACATATACATTCTTAAAATGGCCACCGTGTCTCTTCTCCCCATTTGGTCTAGATGGTCAAAGTCAATGGCATAACCCCCACTCTCTCTCTCTCTTTCTCTCTCTCTCTCTCTCTCTCTCTCACACACACACACTCACACACACACACACACACACACACACACATACACTTAAATATATAACATATCTAACGTATACTGTTGTACCTCCATTGTGCACACACACACACCTAAACACAGTACATACTGTATATACTATATACTGTATTATGCATACTGCTGTGCATCCTATTAATGTGCATTATACACACAAATATATAATACATGTGCAATATGTAATATAATAATACATATAGCATCTACTATAAATATCATATACTGTTGTACATATTGACAAAAGGCAGTTACTGCTAACAGTAACATTAGAGTTAGACCTACATTAATACTTAAAATTGATTTAACAAGCTGCCACTCAATAGAAGCACTGGGCCAACATAATAATAAAGTAACTCAATGTAGACTGCGGTTAGTAAACAATAGTGAAATCTACAAAAGAAAAAGAGCCATAACTGCATCACTCCTACTCAGTCCCTTCTCATCTTGGAAAGGCAGTGCTGATGTTCACTAGTTTTGGCTCAGAAACGGTTGCTTTCCTTTTTAGCGCACTTGCCTTCCTCTGAGTGATTAATCTGTTGTCTTTTTCCTTGTCTTTTTCTGCTGAAGAAGTTTGAGTTTCTGTAGGTACTGGTCTTTTCTTTGTCTGTTTAGCCACGGTGGCTGTCACTGGTCATGCTAACAGCACAGTTCTTTTATTTATTCCAAAGAAACTGCTGTTGCTATAAATGTAAAATGCATCACTTCCTGTATGCCAGAGTATTTTTCCCTGGAAAAAGTGATCTGGTTATAGGTCCATATTGTGCTTTAACAATTGGTGATAGAGTAGCAAAACAGACATTTATTTATATGAATATGTCAAGGATTATTAATTTGAAGAAGCACTACTCACTAAAATTATTTCTTGACAGTACAACACAAAATCGTTGTACAGTGGCTCTATATGTACCCCACCACACCAATACCACCACCCACTGCCAAATGGGGTGGAAAATATCAAAACCTGTACATCATTACAATTAAATGGACTAAACTCTGAAATACATACATTATAAAGCATTTCAACACAAGCATTCAGCACAATACCGGCTCATTAAAAAGCAATGATTGATATCTAGCACAGGTTGTGAGGCCATTTTCCCTCAATGTCAGCATCTACCTCCTCTTTCTGTTTCTCTCTGCTTTGTTGACCCTGTAGGGAATATTCAAATTGCTTACCAGCACTTTTTAATTGCCCTTTGTCACATTAAAGAGCCTGCAGTCCGACTTGCTGTTAAACCTCACAGATCTGCAGTTGAGCATTCTGCCAAATACATATTCAGAGAGAATGGTGTGGGTGAAATCTTGTTCTCTGGTTGGACAATTTTAAAGGCCACTTGCTTACATAGAAACCTAGCTTAGATGGTAGAGAAAAGGGTTGAGAGTGGTTCTGGCATTGGGATTATCATGTTGGCTCATCCCATCACAGGTATTTGGCTGAATGTGGCTCATGACACCTTCAGGCAGCTCAGTAGTAGGTGGCATCATTGCAGATTCACCCCTCATAACCACTATCATTACTGATCAGATTACAATTGGGGCAGCTCCCCATCAACAAACAGCTTTGATATCATAATCAATAGGTTGGCTGACCTGACTAGCTTGAATCAGCCTGTTTAGCAGCTCAGAAACTATATCAATTTAAAAAGGTTAGAGGGACAGGTGACACTGGTGACCTGAAAATGCTCACACAGCAGCGCCGAATAGTATCAACGATCAAGGGCAAAAGAGACACTTTACTCTATTGCCTTGCAGTATTTGACTCATGAGCTGAAAAATCATATTATAATAGCAAACAAACTCAGCTATCCAAAAATAACTACACTTTTAGCACTTTTAATCTTTCTACAGTGGATATAAAAAGTCTGCACACCCTTATTGAAATTGCAGGTTTTTGTGATGTAAAGCCTGGAATCAAGATAAATCATGTCAGACCTTTTTCCACCTTTAATGTGACCTTGCAACCAACAAAATTCAAGACAAATAGATAATTTTAGGAAAAAGAATTGAAAATAAAAAACCTACAATACCCTGGTTGCATAAGTGTGCACACCCTTTTATAATGGGGGGTGTAGCTGTGTTCAGAGTTAACCAATCAAATTCAAATCATGTCTAAAGGTAATTACCATACACCTGCCATCAATGAAAGTGATTCTGATTAACCCCAAATAAATATCAGCTGTTCCTGTAGGATTTCCTTGAAGTTTTCTTGGTTGCATCCTACTGGGATAGCCATGGTCTGCAAGGAGCTTACAAAACATCTACGGGATCTTATTGTTGAAAGGTACCAATCAGAAGAGGGGTATAAAAGAATTTC
>OOFE01046903.1:0-27241 GCA_900323365.1 Monocentris japonica
TAATGGTGTGGGGGATATTTTCTTGGCACACTTTGGGCCCCTTAGTACCAATTGAGCATCGTTTAAATGCCACAGCCTACCTGAGTATTGTTGCTGACCATGTCCATCCCTTTATGACCACAGTGTACCCATCTTCTGATGGCTACTTCCAGCAGGATAATGCACCATGTCACAAAGCTCAAATCATCTCAAACTGGTTTCTTGAACATGACAATGAGTTCACTGTACTCCAATGGCCTCCACAGTCACCAGATCTCAATCCAATAGAGCACCTTTGGGATGTGGTGGAACGGGAGATTCGCATCATGGATGTGCAGCCGACAAATCTGCAGCAACTCCGTGATGCTATCATGTCAATATGGACCAAAATCTCTGAGGAATGTTTCCAACACCTTGTTGAAAGTATGCCATGAAGAATTAAGGCAGTTCTGAAGGCAAAAGGGGGTCCAACCCGGTACTAGCAAGGTGTACCTAATAAAGTGGCCGGTGAGTGTATATAGTACATATTTCTCTATGAATGACCTTGTCTGAATAAAAACTGAAAACAAGCAGTAAGACTTTGCACATTTGCAACACTGACACCATTGCATGAGATTGTTTTAATTGTATCTGGTGCTGCTGTCACCTGTTTGTACTGTTTACTGAATGTTCTTTAATTGTCTGGTGAGCCCAAGTCCAAGACATTTTTCTGTCCAAGTGATAGACAAGTTTTCTGAATCAGAATCAGAATCAGAGAGTGGTTGTTTTAAATTAATTTAATACTGCACTAGGAAACAAAAAGCTGGAAATTTCATTTCAGATTTTAATGTTAGAATCAAGGGTGTGACTTCACTTCACCTCACAGTATTAATGTACAGACATGAGCTTTTAACATGTGGATGCATAGCGCAAACGCCAGCACGGTTGAAAGATTTTGGCTGTTTCGTTCATGTTTAAGGTTTATCAACTCTACATATGCACAATGACTTTCCCTCTCAGAGTAATGTGTCAAACCTTGGAGAGCAATGTGTTCACGTTTCTTTTTAACACTGGTCTGTAATGTTTTACCCTGCGTTACAAGTGACTGTGATTAACATCGTGTTAGGGCAAACAGATTGGAAACAGATGGATAATTTAGTTTACACTAAAAAGCAGGACTCTGCAACAAAACATCCATGAACGAATATGCAGGCACCTTTGGGCCATCAGTAACAAGATCCCTCCAAGTTTAATCAAAATCAGTGTAGCAGTTATGACCTTTCAAATTTTGACCGTTAATTATAGCGCCCCCATAAGGCCAATCAGTGTAACTTTTTGTATGCTAAAATTCATCATTCCTCTGTTTCATCAATTGGACCAGTGGTGTCTGAGATATCATGTTTGAGTAAAAATGTTTGACCTTTTAATAATAGTGCCTCAATTGGGCCAATCAGTGTATATTTCAAAAGGCTGGAACACAGTGCAAAAATGTGTCAGTCCTCCAAGTCTCATCAAAATCAGACCAGTGGTGTCTCAGATACAGTATCACCTGAGATATCACGTTTGACGGACGGATGGACACAGCCCAATTCATATTCACCCCCTTTATTTTATTGTATGGGGGACAATTAAGCAACAATGTCAGTAGAATTAAAATGAGGACATGTACACCAGTTTTATACCCACCACAGTCTGAACATGCCTTAGTCTGGTAACAAGTCAAGTGAGGCTGTCCATAAATTTGTATTTCTTCAACCAATCCCCATCCCAGGTGGTGTTCAGACATTCTGGTTGACACTGACTTGTGTGTACATGTCTGCTAGCCAGCATTTGATTGTCTTAAGGCACAGGGCCAGATGTAAGGACTAAGTTGTGGCTATGGCGATGGGAAGGCGATGTTTCTACTGCATGTGTCTGCGTCACACATCCTTACCAGGCTGTGTAACATCTGAGGTTAAAGAACACTTTCAATTTGCTGCACACTTTGCTGGAGGAGAGGCTTTTGAGATAGCTTACCAGGCTCACAATGAACATTGTAGACTGCACACAGAGTACTATTGTTTTGTTGCACTCATGAACCATTGAGATGTCAGAGCAGACAGTGCATGGGATGTGAGGACTCCTGTGAGGTAGCCTACATGTGTTCACCCGTATGCTGCTGTTTATGAGGGCTTTCTTCAAAAAACATTTTTACAGTAATAATTGTTCAAGAGGCCATTGATAGCTTAAATTATTATTAACCAAAATGTTGCTTAATTTCTAACCAGTTCAGGAACATAAGTTTGTAGCTGGAATGCAAGAGCAGTTTCTCTTTAAAATGAAACGATTGGAAAATTATTTTTTTCTGAAGCCGTGCTCAACAGTCCCCTTAAAAAATGTTGTGTCCCATTTAGAGCCTATTTAAGGGTCTCGTATGTAGACTGGCTTGATTTTAACTCCCAGAGTTTATCATAAAGTTGAAATATTGCTGTATAGTAAACACAAACTTTGTCTTGGCTATTTATGTAGCTTGGCAGAGAGAGAATCTGCTGGCTCTTCTAAGCAGTTATGTGTGCACTGAGTGGGGTTTTACATGCACTCACACTAATTTTGTGATGTTTTTTAAATAAATACTGTCCTCTTTGGGGATTTATTGAGTATGTGCACATGTGGTCAAATTTTCTGTTGATTCTACTCCCTTGAAACAACATATGATCACAGTCCTTTCAGTCAATTGGCAGTTTACAGTTTGCAGGATCCTGTAAAGAATCAAATATTCTCTTGCTTCTACTTATTTGATGTTGTGGAATTATGCTTAACATTTTCTTTGAAAGCTGCAAAAAGAGCTGAGTTTGAAAAAGAGCACAGATCAAACAGTTTAATTTAAAAGACAAGGAGTCAGTCAGGCAATGGGAACTCACAATGATTATCTTTCAAATGGAGGGAGGGGAGGCAGGCTGAAATCACATACAACATCCATCTAAAAGGGCACACTTATTTGATTAGCAGCCATGACGTGAAGTCCCAGAGAGGGTGAGGCATCCTTGATCAAAAGGGAGAACTGACTGAAATTACGACGTGAAGAGCCTTCTCACCGGTGCCACTGGGTCTGGGCAAGCCAGGAAATAAAGGCAGCGTCCCTAATTAAGCTCATGACCAGATGAAACCTGCAGCTAACCAGCTGCAGAAGGAATCTCAATTCTGCAGACTGCTTTGAGCCAGGATCTTAATGTGACAGAGAGGAGTGTCAAATAATCTTCAGTGTCAACAACCAAACTATGGGCCTCATTCAAGAAACGTACGTAAGATCAGATTTGCTCACTGGTACGATCAAATCCTATGTGTGTTTGGAAACATTCAGGAATTTGTTTGTGTTTGGAAACATGCGGGAAGGCTCTTAGAACGGCTTATTCTTTATGAAAAATCAATTAGGCTACAGTAGTGCCAAACCTCAACAACAACAAGATGTTTCAGTGGCCTTGTAAAAAAAAGACCTAATAGGCTGAAATAGCGTATTTGCCGAACTGTCCTCATTCATAACAAAACAAGATTATCAGACTTGTAATGGGTTGATCACATGGACTGGACGTCTTACAAATACAATTACATAGCCTGGATTTGATCTGTGTCCAACTCCAATGCCAACTGGACACCTGACAGTGAGGTCTCTCCTATTGATTGATCCTCTGATCCATGTCGGATAGCGCCTCAGTGCGCTGCCGTCCTCCTGTGGCTGATAGTACGCGCCTACTTCTCCTTATACTTTTTTGCAATCTAGTTTCATGTCGAACCTTTTTCTTAGCTCAGCAACGGTGTGTGTTTCTGCTGAAACAGCATTGACAGCGTTAATAATTTCTTGCCATGCTTTACTTTGATCAGTTCCTGTGACTCCGCTGCTGATGCTTCTGAAAACTCTGTTGTTTTTTCTCATGCACGCATGCGCACAACACTTCAATTTCGGACTCCGCCAAGTTCCTCTTTTCCCTCTTTTCTTCATGGTTTACTTGCACACGACCATTCAGCCTGCAGCCTTTTACGGTGTTGAACAGGGCGTTTACCTATGCACATCAGCCTCAACAGGTACGTGCATCCAATTTACGAACTATTGGCATTCAACAAATATACACGTGTTCTACGCACAAATCGAGGTTTCCCGAACGTTTCATGAATTCCACCTTGGTGTTTTCGTACGCACATAAATACGACAAATTTAGAATAATCTAAGAAAAGTTTTGTGAATGAGGCCCAATGAGAGAACACTCACATCTGCACTATAATTCAGTCAATACAAGACAGACTCATACTGTTCATCATTACTGTGAGTGTCAGGATGCAAAGTGAATTATGTCTTAAACCTCCATCACAGATCCCTGACTTGATGCCAGTAACGCGGATTGCATTGTTAATATATGTGACGTAGACTGAAGGAAAGATTATTTTGCCCTTCATGTGGACCCCCTCCCCAGGCATAAGCTGCAGGCTCCACCCCTCCATCCCCATGTGCCAACATGTCAATCAGCTGTAATTGCCATCCTGGAGGAACAATATCAGGCCGTGGAGCTCTAACCACACAGATTCATTGCAACACCTAATCTGCTAATGAGCTCAGCATGGCTATTTTCAGCGTTGCCGCAGACATCATGGACATTGCTGAGGAGGCCTGGCGCGGCTTCCACTGACAGCAGAGGACGGTTGGCCTGTTGGAGTAGGTACAAAGCAGACCTCAGCCTGCACACTCCAGAACAGCACAGCCTCTCCAGATCCTGTTTGGTGGGATATGTGTGATCCCGCACATCACACACTCTGCTTAATATTCTGATTTACTAAGTCACTTTTTCATTCCTTCAGATGCTGCTTGGTGATAAGCCATCTTAAAAATATCTCCATGCAATGTAGGTTAGAACTGCCACTTAAGTTTTGTATTTCATCTGCCTTGCAAAATCATCACTGATCTTAAAAATGTATTATCAAATTAAAAACTATCAAACTATCAAAATAAATAATGCATCAAATAATGGGACAAATAGACTGTGCCGAAGAGTTAAGCTTCCAACAGCTCTCTGGAGCTCCAAGTTTTGCTGTTCAAGAACCAGAGCAAGAACAAAAAAGCAACACAAACAATCCTTAATGGAACTGATACAAGAGGCTTTTTAATTATCTAACTCAATCAGCAAAAGACCAGTGGATCAATGAATCCCCATTACACTCCCCAGCTCTGTGCCCAGACAGCAGCAGTTTACATCAGTTCAAACAGCAAGGCATGCTGCAGCTAAGTGACAGATTACGGGTTGTGGCTAATCTAATGTGGCCACAGAGTTTGTACAGAGCACATCTTTAATTCAGACTGCAAGCTTCTCTCATTGTGACCATGTCACTTAACTGACGCAACCTCTCTGAAATATTTATTGTCCCCTGCAGTAGATGTGACTTTAAATTTGGAGGGCTTTTGAGCAAAAAAACAAGCATTTTGCTGGGTAACCTACATTATGTGAGTTGTAGAACAAACCAGACTTCATTGTGAGGTCCTCTGGCTTCCTGGTCGCATTTCACATAACATTCATAATAAATACACCCACAAAATAAACCAGTCAGTGCAAGGATCAAATTGCAAGAAGCAGAACTGCTGTGCACATAACATCAATCACAACTTGTGTTATTTTTGGTTTAGGTTACAATGCAAAGGAACTAAGAAAAAGTGTGATAACAATATTTCTAAAATGTCATATTTAAACATTGTTTTACACTCTTTAATTGTACTCATGAAAAACTGTTGCTGCTAATGACTATTGGGTCACAGCTTATTGCTGTAGTACCTATTGTGTGGACAGTAGCATTGCTGTTTTAAACAAATCTAGGGCGGATCAGCATCATCCTACTGGATGTTTACTTCATGATGCCTTCATGATGTGTTGCATCAGGCTGCAATTGGAAAAAACATTTCAGTGTTCTTACAAAAGAGGTAACAGGCTTACTGTTGTGGTTTGATGTTTTGAGCTAGCAGCTACAGTTCTTTGAGAACTATTACTCTCTTACCTTGCCTTAAAGTTCCTAAAAGGTATTAGGCATTGTGAAAACTTAAATTAACAGCTCACTTCTCACCATTGGGGTACAGTCCAAAGACTAAATGGCAATTCATGCTACCTAACATAATTCATGCTACCTAACATAACGTACAGAGATGATGTGATTTTGGACAGAGTTCATGAAAATTCCATTATATGTCTTCGGACCACATTTCAATTCATCCAGTTTTGCAAGAGCCATGTGTTTGCACCCTGCCTGTTGTTTAATTGATGGCTATGTACCCGTTGGATCATATTAGGCTTGAATTTCAGCATGTCGATCTTGTATGGAGAGTCTTTTCAGCTGAGGATTGCCGAGTCCCAACATGTCGATCATGTTTGGATTGCAGAGGATTCTATATTTCTCCAGTAAATCATCGTGATCTGGACACATTCACAACTTTCAAAGTGACATTTAAACTCTGAACAAGCACAAGCATTTTGTAAAAGCAACATTTTACATTTCTGGCATCCTCATTGTGTTTCTCTGTGGATTAGGAAAGAACTTAATGAGGTTCTTTTGGATTAGGAAGAATCTAATATAAATCGAAGATTAAATCATGTTCAGATGCTCCCAGTGTTTTATTAAGATGACAAAGCAGCCCTTGTTATTGAACGGGCAGCTTTGCTTGTGTCTTGTCTAGGCCTCAGTATGGAAGTTGTTTCTCATTTGTAAGCATCCCCACAATTATTTTGGGTAGTGCCAATTGAATATCTGATTGGGTTTATGAATTCAGAGGATTAATTTCACTGCAACAATGCATCAATTGTTTCCAGTAAGAGATGCGGAGGCGGTGTTGTTGTTCAGTAAACTGATCATACATAGAGTGTACTAATGCTTCTGTGGTGGAATCCATTGATCTGCTGTCCCCCTGCATAGTACTTTCCTAATGATATCTGAGATGCCACTGTTATAGAAACGGAGAGCAGCATTTCCCCAGCTCTCTAGAGCAATTTATTGTGGGAAGGTAATAATAAGTCTATATTTGAAAAAATGGACTCGATGAGCCCCTATCTGAATGTGGGCTCTGAGCCTGAAACCACAGTGGCTCATGGTGGCTTTGGGAGTCATTTTCAATCTATCTCTGCAGAGGGAGCCATCATTGACTGTAAAGAGAGCAATTTAAAAGAGAATGTTCATAGTACTAATTGATGTGCACCAATTTCGTATGCTTTTTTCATTGTATGGAGCATATTCCTATGTCAGTGGACACATGCGTTATCAACACCTTCTTTTTTTAAGTTATTTAAACACACTTCTCTTTAAATGGAGAATCATGTGTTTCTGGTGCCGGCCAAGTCAGATGCTACAAATGACGGAGCCAAGTCAGATGCCAGGGAATCTTTATTTGGTATCTATATCGCTGATAGACCTTCTTGTTTCACTAATACAATCAGGAATCTGTCATGTACAGATTGCATAAGTAACCAAATTGCATAAGTAACCAAAACCACTATCAGCAAATGCATTGTCAGAGCCTGGGTTCTGTCCCTGGGGTGAAGTGTGTCAGTGGTGGGACATCAGCCACTGTATGGTAAACATAACACTGGAACAAACCACAGTCAAGTTACTGGTCATCGATCTCCAGTCATTAGCCATGAGCTCATGGCGCCACTCAATGACCAGCAGGACTCACAGGGTAATATAAGTACTGAACTCCGCTATCGATTCTCATACAGCTCTTTTTGTGTCACACGTTGTTAGGAGAGGGTGTCAAAAAACACCATGGTTACATTTTGAAACCAAGAAAACCAGCGCAACCAAACTGAGACTTGTTAGTTACAGTGGGATTGAAGGTCAACACAGTTTGTGGTACACTAAATATGAATTGAACACCATTCTTTTCTCTGAAACACCAAACAGGTAGGTCACATAGATAGAACATTAACAGCTTAAAAACACACTCACAGCTCATGAAGTACATGAGCAGACAACCTCTGACTTAAGCTGCTCCAATAACTCGCAGTCACCATCAGAATTCAGGCTATTCCCCTGGTTCGTATGTACTCTACATCCAATAGATGTCCGGTAGCAGCATGGCGACCCAAGTGGTGTTTACTGTAATGGAACGGGGAGCTGTTAAAAGAATCTGTTAAATTGATACAATGAACATCGAGAAAAGCCATCTCTCCAATATCTGAGCATCAGTACTTTCAATAAAATGTTAATTTTCAGCTGAGCATAATTGGACGATTTCCTGAGTTTCAGAGATCCATTATAAAAAAAAAGCAACCCTTACTTTGATTACACCAGAATTTGACAGCATTTCAAGTTCTCATTTTACAAAAAAGTTAAACTGGAGGGGAGCACAGTTCGACCCCTGGGCTAATCGCGAGGCCTTTTATCTGGAGTAGCAAGAGTGTCTTTTCTCAGAAACAGCACCCAGGAATCTGCAGTGAGGAGGAGGAGGGAGAGTTCTGGGCATTGTCTCTCTGGAGGACACTAATGGGTTTTGGTGTCATGTGTTTTTCACTCAACACTTGACACATGGAGCCGTTCCCCTTCAATCACTTCACTTTTATGTCCATTACGATGAGGTATGTCAAAGTAACAGGCTGACTTTTGGTCACATAGATTGTCCAAAATGAGAGTCTATTTTAAAGACTTTCTTCCATGTCTGCTTTTGAAATATCGTCCTCTCTTTGCACATTTGCAATCTAAATTTTCTTTCAGTAATAACAACCCACAAGCCCACTACATCTGTGGTGTGTGAGATTACCTGCCTGCCTGTCTGAATTCGGTCTGGCCATGTGTCTAAGTCACAAGAAACTATTGCATGTAGTTCTCTCTGCAAGCCAGTGTACATTGTCTCACTGTCTAATGAATCCCTGAATGCCAATGAGGGTGGGGGAGGAGGCTCTGCAGAATTTGGGGCAATAAAAGATGTACTCTAAAGAAAATACATTCTCCTGAAATACAACTTCTCCTTGTCCTTACCTGGCCCAATTTAATTCATTGCTCCATCCAAGGAAAGTAGGACACTCCATACCTCCTAATCCATTAGGCAATTAATTTGGGAACTTAAAACATTGCTGCAGATTTCTGTGGAGCAGTCATCGTAGTTATACTAGACAGAGAGCACTCGGGGCGAGTCCCTGAAACTTGAGTAGATGATTAAGTGCATTTCTGCTCCTGAGAAGAGATTATGTCTTGTACCAGTGCCCAAGTCAGAGGATGGAGCATGGCTGTGTAACTTGGCTATGGTAGAGGTACATTGAGATAATGATGTACCTGTCCTCAACAATAACGCTAATCATATCTCACCTCTAGGGTATTGCTTTAAGGTCAGAACAAATTCACTACCATACATTAAGTCCTTGTATTGTTTTAATGAAGGTGCATGAATTCCTGCCGCTCTGGATTGCACTTAGACCTCAAATACCCCGTGTGTATAAATGCCTCCAACTCCTAATTCTCTTCTCACACTTCTCACTTAACAGAAAAAATACACTTGGGTGAAATACTGTACACCTCTGAACACCAAACATTATGAGTAAGGAGATTGTGACATACAGGACCGCAGGCCCATTTTTAATGAATATGAAACCTGGCCCAAGTTTAGACTGAGCCACAGTCCAGCACACCCTAAAATTACAGCCATGCAACACCTTTACTCTCTCTCTGCACACTCATGAGGTCAGGCAGCGGCTCACCAAATGTATGGGGGCACTCAAACGAACATCTGTGTCGATGCCAGGGCCCGATGGGAGTTTTTCATAAAGGGAGCCATAGAGATATATTTATGTTTCTCCCCCCATTACCAGAGCTTTAAATAATAAAGGAAAATAAATAGCATCCATTAAACTGATCACATTGTGCTAACTCAAATTGTGTTTATTATGCTAATGGTACATGAAATTAAGAAAAAGACCTTGATGCCAGTGGATTTAATTAATGGGCTTTGGGAAAGGCACTGAGACATAATTCATTTCTGAGTAAGTAAGTCTCATTTGCAGTTCCATGGGTCCTCATGCTGCTGATTGCCTGAGTTATTCTTGCAGATGTGCTGCTCACAGCATGTCCCTCCATTAGAAATGAACACCTCATTATATAAACTACCTAATTAAACATAATACAGCTCCACATTGACTCATTAATGCGCAGCCTTCTTTACTCTGAAGGGAAGAATATGAGAGAAAGGGAGAGAGAGAGAGAGGCAGAGAGATGAAGAGAACGAGAGACACTGGGAGAAAGAGAGAGAGAGAGAGAGAAGGAACTACAGGCAGGTCTAGCCTAATCCCACCACACCAAGCACTGTAAATCGCATCCTTACCCTTTTGCACGTTATAATTCATTGTTACACACACAGTAACACAGTAAAGCAGTAATAAAAACATTGGTCATAGGTGTGACAGTACTATTGAATATTATTTTTTCCCTCTACTAATGGGAAATGATGTTGCAGTAATATCAAATATTGAGGAGCAGAAACAACATTTTCAGAACTCCTGTCTCAGTTGGTAGATCAGCGAAAAAATGAAAAAAGGGTAAACGGAAGGGGGGGGCAATGAGTAAAAATTGAGGCCATCCCCATCTCAGGCTCAAACACCCCCAAAACCTAAACCAAACACTCCCTGTGTAAGCCTCAATAATTCAACACTAATTAAAAACACACCAGGATATACAACCGCTTTGAGTGCTGCAGAGTCATCAATCCTTGACATGCATACAGGCCTCTCTTCTTTGCTTCGAATAAGGTGTGTGTGTGTGTGTGTGTGTGTGTGTGTGTGTGTGCGTGTGTGATGTGTGCGTGTGTGTGTGTGTGTGCATATATGTGTGGATAAGGGTGGGTTAAGGTAGAAAGTCACCATGTATTTTTGTTGTTATTTCAATAAACATTGTGGACTAAGCCTGAAGATTACTGGACTCTGGCTGGGGCTTAAAATCAGGGGCAAAGCAGAGTATAGTACTGTGGCCAGTAGCTTTCAATAATGTGGCCTGGTCGGCGAGCACCCAAAATGCAACCATGAGGTAAGAGAAAATGAATACTTTCACACAATTCATCAAACCTTGTAGAATAGGGACACGTAATTACAATGACTACTAATAGGCACTTGACACCATCACATATGGAGAAGTGGTTGGTACACGTGACAAAATAAAGAGGACCAGACCAGGAAGCTAAATGCACTACAACCCATGAGACAACCATATTGTAAACACTACGCCCTGAAGCACTGCACACTATGGATGCCGGGTTAGCTGGTACCTAGACCCAAATGTGTAGACCCTCCACCAGAAGGCAAAATTGATTGAATGCAATTTCACATATCTTTCCAGTGCACAGATCAATTCAATTGACTAAAAAACACATATTCTAAATTGCACTGTTGATATAGTTAAGCAGTTCAACAGTTCCATTTGGTTCTTTAAATCTTATTCTGACTTTTGACAGTTAAGCAGTGCAAGCAAACCACAGTCTTCAGGCCTTTACTTTTGAGCTGTGTTAATTTGTCCATGTTGTTGGCTTCTTCCCAACTGCTGATTTTAAAAGGAACACCTATTCTAAAGAGAAAACTCTTAGCTTTTAGATTAACAATTAAAACCCTGGCACACTTCAAGGCCTGTCTGACAATAAGCATAGCCCATAAATGTTGTCAAGAGCAGTCTAGGGAACATGTATATTGAAATGTATATTTTTTATATATATTTTACTGGAAATATCCACTAATTATGGACAGAACTGATTGAGGTGCAGCCCTTTCACATTTCATATTTTCTGATCAAATGATTCAATCATTTTCTTTACCCACTTATTCCTATTCAGGGTCATGGGGGGGCTTTTTCACTGCATCTGAAAAAATGTAATACTGAATAGTTAAGTCATAGCCCATAGCAACTCTATCTGTTATTGTAGTCATCTGTTGCCTACAGCCTACTCCTTCATGGCCGTATCATGCTCCAGTTATACATACAGTAGGCCTGCAGGAGGTGAAGTCTACTCAATAATAGTCTATATTTTATTGAAAGTAAAATTAGCAGCAGTTGGTTGCAAGTAGCATAGTGTAAATTGGTGCAAGCTGAAAAAATGAGTATGACATTAGAGCTGCAACATTGACTACAACCATATATTCTCAAATTTGTTGAATACCTGAAGATTAAATCGGTGGAGCAAGCTGGCACCACATGAAAACAATACTCGGTCATTCACTTTGAATTATTAGGCTAGCTAAAGATTGTTGCTCAAGCTAATAATGCATGTAACTGCACTGTGGCAAGCAGGTTCTTATTTCTACAGGAGGAGTGTGCACTTGATCGGGAGGCAGCCAGAAGCACTGTGTCATAGCATGATCACTAAAGTCAACTGAAGGTGCACCGCTCAGTGCACAATAATGCACCCTTACTTGCCAAATCAAGATAACCATAGAGAAATAGTGTGCTGCTCTGCAAAAGCTTAAAAATCAACTTAAACTATTAAAGGACGTCTCAGTTGCCTCTGTGACAGCTACAGCCATGAACACAATAAGCTGGCGACTCACCAGCACCCACAGTATAGTGTTGTCTTGTCATGTGTGCCGCTTCAAGGTGTGGCCTTTACACCACTGCACCTTTCTAATTTTCGTTCTGATTCAAATGTAATGCCTCGATGGCTACTCATTTCTCAGTGCAAAACTTGGCATTGCTTTAAGTAATGTATACTTCATTTGCTTAGATATAACATTCAGGGCAAATTTATGGGGAAAGTGTGTCTCAACCACAAGGACAGCAAGACATACAAACAGATTTTATGCTGTCAATTTGGTGTCTTTCCTATCTTTTCCCAAATTGCTTTCCCAAATAGTTTGCAAATGAATCATGTGGTCAGCCTGGTGTCCTAATACATGCTCATTTGTTTTGCAATCAGAATACACCAGCCCTAAGGCATGTGAGTGGATTAAGACATTGGCATGAAACAGGCTTTTCCCAGAAGTTGCAATCTAACTTATGTTGCATTTATGCCATAACTTTGTGGGGCAGTTTTGCCTTACAGTGTTTCCCAAAGCACATGGTCCCGTCAATCCGTCTGGACTCCCAACTCTCTCTTTTAAAAGTTCCCAGAGTCACAGAGAGTCCACAAACAATTGCAATTGCAGATAATTAGTCTGCGATTGCTGGGAATTAAGCCATTAAGGGAACCGCAGCCACCCCTGCTGACAACTTGACTACATGATTAACCTTTAATAATGTTGCTACCCTGCAATACTACTGTTACAATGCCATGTTTATGTTTCATGCAGAGCCAGCCCAGCTCACTAAGTGACAAAAGCAGCCACTTAGAGCTAATTGGGATTTTACATTTTTGCTTAAAATAGAATACATCCAAATATCCTTTTCTTCATTTGCCCTACAATATATCTATAATATATCTATCCTTAAGAAATAATACATTTATTTCAAATATTCTTTACCACTTGAATAAGTACAATATTTAATATTTATTTGCCTTACTTTGTGCAGGATACAATCATTTGAAAATTATATTTTACATTTATGTTATATTTATATTTTATAAGATCAGATAAGACAAGATGAAATGTTAATGATCCCTGTCGGGAAATTGGGTCATTGCAGTGACAAAAGAATAGGATATAGATGCAACAATTTAGTGCCCTCGCTACAGTCAATACTTAAATCATACATTTCACATGCAACCAGCAATAGATTATAAAAGTTCCCAAAGTCTTGACAAACTACTTAACTATGCTGTGTTTTGCTTGTCTCTGCTAACTGGTAGCAGGCCTGTAGTCACAGAGACAGGCCACCACTATTGAAGTGAGTTACAGTGGTAAGCTGCCACTCTCCTACTAGACCCTGATAAGTCCCTTATTCCAGTGTATTAGCCTATGTATTAATCTATGAAAAGTTACTGTAAGTACACAATAACACAGTTAGACCATCATGAAAATCTCCTCTATACATAATGCACTTATAAGTGTGTAACTTCATACCTTAGTGTGAAGTGTAAAAACGTGGTAAGTTTCAGCATCTGATATAAATGTTGCTGATGTGCCTGCTGTTTTTTCCTTAAATGATGCTATATTGTGTTTCAGTGAGTGCTAAGGTGATGGAAGGCGATTGATTATCTTGGTATGTTCAAATTGTGCGCAGGAGGCAACGGGTGGCCGTGTGCTGGAACAAGGCCATTGCAAAGTGAAGCGTTATCTGTGTTTTATCTATTTAAACTTTGTTTTGCCCTTGTGTAGTCAGATTAATCTCTTGAGATTAAATATAGGTTTAAGAAGGAACAGTAAAGGAAAAGTTGCCACTTAAACTGAAATGACGTTATCAGATATCATCCTGTGCGTGACTGATTGGCCCCTCCATTTGTAAAGCGATGCCCATTATAGGACCTGCATTTGTGAATAGGAAGAAAATCAGAGTTTCATAATCCTTAAAACAAATGCAAGGCAAGACACACGTGCATAAAGCTACATAAATATTAATCTTCTTTGTAGCTTCAGTTAAATCACATTTTATAACATAGAAGGAAAAGGTTTTGGATAATGACATGTATCCGTGCTTGGCGTTGTAATTACAGATCATGGCGTAAAACTGTGGATTTTAATACTTTTATGTAGTGTTTTATTGAGTCTGTTTATGCTCCATATAGGGTGTGCTCTGACAGGCAGAATGTTGCAGGCAGGGCCTCTGG
The DNA here is from genome assembly GCA_900323365.1 of Monocentris japonica. NCBI lineage: Eukaryota > Metazoa > Chordata > Actinopteri > Trachichthyiformes > Monocentridae > Monocentris > Monocentris japonica. The sequence continues at coordinate 14,633 of OOFE01046903.1, forward strand.
TCATTGCGTGCCAGCCTTTTCAATGTAATAAAAGACCTTCCTGAAACTCTTGAAAGCTGACAGTGCTTGACGTGTGCTGTGTTAATTACTGTAATGGCACACATTCTCATTAAGGCATTGTTTACGTATCCCCGGGCCTTATGGAGCCTGAGTGGTGCTCTGGTCTGCTCGTGCACCACCGCCTCACTGGTCTGTGTGGCTATGGCCTCGTTAGCGCAGACAGCTGTTCCTCCCAGCCAAAGCCATGGCCAGCATGACAAGCGGCGCCGGACATGCCGGTGAACGCACCCACTGAGGGAGCGACTGTCAGAAATAGAAGCATGCCACAAGGCAGAAAAACGTCAATGAGTAATCAGAGATAAAGTCCTCCTCGGGTTATGTTTTTCAGGCCCAGCCCCCAACCCCTTATGAACCTGCTGCTCCCATCGCAAGCTAGTTGATGAGGTCGTCTCATGACCCCATCCTATCCCTTTAAATATGTCCAGTCTCTTAGGTTACTAGGAACCAGCAGTATGTCGTGCGACTGGCAGCCCAGATTTTAAAAGTCACTTGTTGTGGTAGGATAGACTTAAAATAGACACTCTCATAGGAACTGTACAGGGCTTGTCTGAAAGGGCATCATAGAGTCAGACCTCTTCTCCTCCTGTGGTGCAGGAAAGGGCAAAGGTAGCAGTGATGCTGCAAGATACACAAAGGAGCACTGTCTTCAAATGCCATTGATTGTGCCATAGGGGCTATTTTTCCCATACCAATTATGTTTTTCAATACTTTTGTATTTGCCATACAAACTGTATTATGGCCTAAATATTCTGTAAAATGGCTTAAGAATGGCAAATTCCAACTCTGGAAATCTAAAAGTGGTTGATCAGCATGATTGGGTCATGATCAGCCCATCTATACCTGATAGATTTCACACACCTTGAAACCATAAAATATGTGTTCAAATAAGGTTCATAAAAAGTGATTAACACTCTCTCAAATGTCTCGAAATTGCCAACTTATCATATCAGAGGAAAGATGGCAATGATGGTTACAAGAAATATGGTTTGAAATGTCTAATAAGGGGACGTTGCCTTTCCTCTGAATGTGTTAACTAGAAAAGCTTTCATTTCACTATCATCCCTGGGATCTCATACCAGTCTGTATTCTTCATCCGTTGCTGTCTGTGTTGCTGCCAGATGAAGCCTTTGAAAAACAAATTCCTGGGCATTAAAGAAGAGAGATTAAAATGTCATTAGACGCAACATAATTGAAGTCAATTTTGAATAAGCTTGAATTCAATTCCTGGTCATTAAATTGAATATGTTCTGCCTTTTTCCAATCACAGTTTTGAGCTCACAGATGAGAACAAGGGACTAACTTCAAAATCATTAAACTGAGGGGAGTTTGTTTGGCCTTGGCATGCCAGACTGCTTTGATTGTGGCTCAGAGCAGCTGGAGAAGAGATCCAATTGAAACAAAGCCTCAGAAAATTGAAGGAAACATGAGCATAATAATATTTAATAATTAAATGGTAACCGAATGAAGTCATCTGCAAAAGTGTGCAACATCATTTGCATAATTGACACAGTCCCCCTCTCCCTCCTGTAAATGAATGATGAAGACAATAAAAGATGTTGCTAAAATTGGGAACAATAACAGCAAAATTTCATCAAGGCTCCCATGCTCTGATTAATCTGCGCTTGCAAATCAGTGCAGAGGAAAGACAGAGAGAGAGAGCGAGAGAGAGTGAGAGAGAGAGAGAGAGAGAGAGAGAGAGAGAGAGAGAGAGAGAGGCAGAGAGAGAGACAAGGTTGGGGGGAGGCAGGTGATTAACAACAGCAGGGATTGCCGCCGTGGACAACATGCCCTGTTTTACTCTGCTCGAGGGGCACCACACAGGCACCCCTTCCAACGCAGCTGCTGCAGGCACCGTCTAGCAGGATCATCCCCTGAAAGGCTGAACGAGTGCAATAAACGCTCTGCAATAATTTGGATTGTCGTTAACCCCTACTGCACTGTCTCCAAGCCCGAGCACTCGTTAGCCATTGTGGAGATCCTCACACACCGAAAACCAAAAACAAAAGTCTCAAATACAGAGGGGGGTTTTCATGCAGACGGAACAAGGAGCTGACAAAAACGCATGGCAAGAAATAAGAGCAGATAGACTAAATACTTATTTCATGTAGCGCTCCTAAATGTTTGTAATCTTTATGGCCTTTATCAGTTAACCAGGTACTGACAGAGTACAGTCATGCTGCCGTCGCTAAACTGGCCAACACTCTGGAAAGCACATTGTGCAGTAAGCTATCAAATTGATGTCTGAGAGTTGTAACTCGGCTGTATAGAATGATTACATGAGACACTCGTCAGGATTTCTCATTAATGGTCTCTCTTAATCCATATTTTCCATCTCTGTGATCATTTAGGTAATAACAACTTTCATCTTTCATCTTTTCATGTTTACAAAGCACAAAAACCAGGCAGCATGTAGATTTATACTCTGTGTTATGCTCCTAATTACATTTGTATTTAATAGTGAATTAACTTGATTAAATTCATATTCTAAATCTGATTCAGCTGTGGTTATGGGGACAGGGAAGAAGTTATTACTTCAATGAATTAAATGGCAATACTGGCAAAATGACGCAAGAGAGAGGGAGAGAGAGTGGGAGTGGGGATTGAGGGAGCTGGGGGGGGGGGCTGGTTGTGTCAGGATCCATTATGCTGTAAACAACACAGGCCAACAGAAATTACACATTAGATGCAATCAAAAGAGCCAACATAAGGCATGTCTTACTGAAGAATATGGAAGCTAGACTGGTCTTGCCTCTTGAGCAGTTGAGTCTCACAGTCTCCCAGCAAAGGTGTAAGAACAGAAAGTTCCATTTTTCACTGCAATATTGGCGTCCCAGATAACGTTAACTCACTCAGATGTTCAGCTGTGATCATCAGTGACTGTCTAAGGTCCCCTGAGGATTGCAGTATTAGCCCTACTGAGCACATGAGTGAAATATGTGACTAATGTTTTCGCTGTGATGTTTCTCCCCAACAACCTCAAATATCACCCCTAACTCTGTATTCCCGCAAGCAACCACACCGAATCTGCTCTCCTGCAGATTCCGTGCAATTAGTGGCCTTAACATACCCGGAGACATTCATTTGATTTTAACCTCCTCTGTCCAATTAACAAAATGTAGGTTGGAAAATAAATGGCAGACGCCTAGGCAAATTAATTATGTGTCCACCAAGCTGTTAGCCTGTGTGCACAGAGCAGGGCTGGCAACAAGAGCTGGGCGCACACTGCCATATGGCCTGTGTGAGAGCGGACATCATTTGGGGATGCAATGGTACACCCCTCAAATTCTCACAGATATTTATGTCTCAGTCCGACTCACAACTATACTACAGCATGTCGGCTCTTCACAACATTTTAGGAAATGCTGTGGGTTTTGTGTAATATATACATTTTGTTGTTTATTTTGATCGATCTGTAATCTCTTGAGCCATTTCTACTTTGTACTGTGTATTGAATTCTGCGGTGACACGGTTTAATACAGAAAACTGTTTTTGGACCGCTTCTGTAAACAATAGCTAATGTTCATTACAATAGCTAATGGCGACATCAAAGTAGCCTAAGTTTGGTTCGGAGCAGGATATGAGAAGGGCAGCATGCTCAGCTATATTTCACTGCAGAGCATGACCAACACAGCCACCTAGAGGTCACATTAAACCACACAGAGACATGTGGTCTACTTTTAAGGGCAACAACAACCTAATTCCTCCTCCATAACAGGTTCATGACATTAGATGATTAACAAAATCATCATAATTATAATGGTATTATCCCATCTATCAGATAATCTAATCCAAAGGGATCTGTTTTTTTGCGCACTGAATATTTCTAATAACAGCAACCTACATAATAATCCTATTCACATTCTGAGCTGCAGTTGTGGTTTTCCTGGCATCGTTTTTACACAACATTACAATTAAGTAGCGCTATGCATTTATTTACTTGATATTCCCTCCCATGGCGTATGCTGTACATGCTGCTGCTGGACCCTTTGTTATTGAACATCCATACATGGAGCAGAGGTGAAGCCAGTCGTAGCCAAAGATAGCTCGACTCTTTGTGACTGAGGTGACATAAAGACGTGCTTTCATGAGTTGAAGCATAAGCAGACGGAGCACGAACAAGCGATGGATGAGGTGTCAGTCTCTGTCAGTGAGAGGTCACGTATGTCACAGTGTCCCCAGGTCAGCCTCTCTCCTAATGCATCCATACAACGAAAAACATGACTCGTGCCATCTGCTGCAGAGATGAACACTGTGCATACAAGGAGCGATGTTTTAGTATAAATAATTACTTAAACATGTTATTACCTGTTAGCTTATCATTTTTAGACAGTTAAAGTAATTGAGAGCAAGGGATCAAAGTAGAAGAAAAGCTAGGTGCTACATTTATGAGGCTATGGAAACAGCAGAGGGGAAAAGGGAACGTCTCAGTTGCTGAAAAATGTATATTTGAAGGAAATGGATCTCTGTTCCAAACAGGTGTAATTGTTTTTTTACACATTTGTTTTGGTGGTTATGCATAGACCTGGCCTCAAGTTTCCGTGACATTAACAACCTGCATAAAGTCATAGGTTCACACGGTCGTGGTGTGTGGATGTTTATCCAGCGGGGTTGGAGGGGCAGGCACTGACACCCCTCCTCACCTTCCGCCTCTTTCGCTTGTAACCCTATCAGAGCGGAGCACCTTCACCCCTACCAACAGTGCAATTTCATTCCAAGTGACTTTAAATGTTGGTAGCTATCAATAAAAGCATTTAATCAGATAACGCTACCTGCATCAGATTAAGTCCTGAAATACCACTGTTGACTATGACAACTGGAAATAGTGTTTAAGTTTTTGATCCAGCTTCACCTGACTGTCATAAAATGTGGTCTGGACAGTATGCAAAAAAAACATCCTTCCAAGTCTGGAATGGCATCTTTTTTCCAAGTAACCTGCTATGCTATGTACACCTGAGTTTCATCTATAGTTTTGGCCAAGTTTTGATAAAAATAAGACTTTCCACATGTTCCTAAAGATGCGTAGGATAGAGTTGAGGATCACTGAGGCCATTTTTGTTGAGCTTAGAATTTGGTAAATATACTGTAAGACCCATTAGCAATACAAATCTTCACATTCTCAGTATGTAGTGTTTGGATAATCACCAGAGCCATAGCTTGCCTAAACTGGCCACCAACCTTTTCCATTATGTGTCCCTATGGTTTAGGATGTGGTCTAGGTATGTATTTCATGTATTCATAAGTCTAGTAAATGGCACATGTTCTGCCCATCTTACACAAGAGTACCTCATTTCCCAGAACCGATTACCAGTGAAACCATGACACGTTCCTTCTCTCAACTACCTGGCTGTGACATGCATGGGTCAGCTGTGCCAGATGTGTGCCTGTTTAAAGTTGGCCCTTATTTGTAAGGAAAGAAAGATCAAAACTTCACTCAAAATTCATTAATTTTGATAGATCATTTAAATCATTTTGTATTTGTATCTTTTTTTTCACATGTTCTCTGGAAGAGCATGTCCTTGATCTCTCTGATAATTGAATTTGCCTATTGAAGCAGGCTAGATACAGCTGGGTTTGAATTAACAGTGATAGCTGTATAGGCAATGTTAAAAAATATATATTTTTAAATCCTTTAAAGCATCTAATAAACAGTGAACACAAAAACTATTTGTTTTTTGTTTTGCCGGTTATAAAATGATCAACCAAATGTATGTACAAAACATTTATATGGACAGGTTTGTCTAGGTTTGGTGTACTTTGTCTCCCTCAAGTGGTTTAAAAGAAGCCTAGCTGAATGTAGTGAGCCAAAACATAATCTTACCCACAGTGCAATGGGAATCTGGGAATCTAGTTTACAGTTGTAAAAGGGATATGACAAGAGTCCTAACCATCTTATTTCCTCCACTAAAGGTAGCTCATATCCTCTTTCCAGGGATTATATAAGTGCTACTAGTTACACCATACATATTTAGTCCAAAGACAGGCACAGTTGTAATGTATTTTGGTTCAATTCATTTGGCAGACTTTGACTATCTAGCTGATAAATAAATATATAATTGCAAGTAAATAATGGATATAAATGCAGAACTGGTCTATTACACGCCAATGTTTTCAAACACTGCAAATATAAACCAACCTCTTACAGCTAATAAAACATATCAAATGGATGTTTACCTGTTACATCTTGTGCATCCTTATATAAAGAGCTCTGTTGCTCAATTTGAGAGTGGAAAGTTTCTACAAACTTCTGTAAACTCCGATGGGATGTCTTGTAATGGAAAAAGATAGAGAGAAAAAAAAAAGAGTCAAAAAAAAGAGAAAAGTTGCTAGCTTTGCAAAGAGAAACATCACCTTCATTGGAGATGTAGACTAACCACCAGGGAGTGCTACAGATGTATTGGGAAGCAGGCAAGCTTTACTCAAAGATGAAAACATAATGTATGATACAAAAGCTTTGAATTGTGATTGTGGCCTGTTGCCAAATGTTTTCATTTACATGAACACACAGTATAAAGCGTGTGCTACAGGAACCATACAGCTGAACCAGAGCTGTAATGTGTATCTCTATGGAGGACCACTGGCCCACTGTACGACATCATTTATGACGGACACATTTAAGTGCATTTAGTTTAAGTTAGATTCTACAGATTGAGGACAGAAAGGCAGCTCAGTTGTACAGTATGTAATTAAGCTTGTTGGATAGACAGCGTATACAACCTTATAGTTCCAACGTTAAAAGATGGCTTCTTTACCTGTTCAGACAGAGAACATTAGAAAGTATTAGCTAGAGAAATTACTTTTGCTTTGAACAACTTACATATCAATCTTTGAAAATGCATTTTTAGTAGAAACCGTCTTGTGCTGTTAAGTCAGGAATTAGATAGTGTTGCATTAAATGTTTCATGTAGTCACTTAAATTTGAATGTTATCTTTAGAAAACCTTATTTCCAAATTGCTTTTATTACTCAAATTTTAGCATTATATCATTTTATCATTTCACACACTTTCAGTATGTTGAAAGTACTGTAGGTGTACACTTATTTCTACTATAGCCAAAATGTGGCTCACATTTAAAAATTCCGACAGAAAAGATACAAACTCTAATAGGGTGGGTAATTAAATGTTTTCAAGACAACCAGCTGTTTTTCAGTTCATTAATCATTAAGTTTCTGATCCAGACTTTTGAACACTGTTGATGTCTCTGTCAGCTACTGTACATATGATATATATATATATATATGATTTGACATTGCTGGATAATAATTGGGGCAATTATTTCTTTGTAATGTAATGTACTGTCATGCATGTCAATATCTTTTTTTTCATTAGTTGGTGAGGTTGTACCTGTTGTGAAATGTTATGGAGGACTGCCACTTAAGTGACAGGAAAGTTGAAGCTGTGATTTACAGCCTGGTTATGTACTGTGGCCATCCAGGGAATTGAGCTGTCTTGGGTAGGCCTGATAGCAGTCAGTCACTGGAGAAACCTGACAAACCCACCTGACTCCCGGGGGCTTCAGGCTGTCTGCATCTATATAACATGTTATAAGATTATAAGAACAGGAAGGACGGACCATTATAACTCCTCTTGGCAATAACACGAAAGCTACCCGTGATGCTCACTATGATATACAACAACCATTAAGACAAAACATAGCCTACAGTCCCCTGATGTCAGGTACAGTATCACAGTGGCAGCATGGGAGACAGGATATGTCAGCCTTTTTGACACATCTGGCTGCTCTGGAGAGACAGACCAGGAACAAACCACACTGAGCATAACTGTTGAAGTATACGAGTGCAGTGTTGGGCATCTCACACTACAGTTCCATCAGCGTAGAGAGGAAAATAAGAGGACTAAAACATTTCAGGAATATTTTTGAACAATAGTTTGCCTTTCCTACACCCCTCTACAAGCATGAAGGGATAAACAAGATGCTGTAGAGGAACCTTTTCATTTGCTTTTTTAAAAAGCTGCTGTTCTGATTACAGCTCCCAATAACATTTGATGAAATAACGTTTTCATCTTGTTGCACAGTGCATATTGAGCTGTGAACTTTCTCCTTGGCCTCCAATTCATTTCCCAATTGATAGACTCAAGCAATGATGAACCAATGTTTTGAATGTACACAGACATGATTAGGTAAAGACATAGAAAAACAAAAATCATGTATGAAAAATAGAACAACAAAAATGGTCAGTTTTGAAAACCTGATTAAAATGAAACTTAAATGTAGAATTTCAAATATACGACCTCTACTGCATCTCCCTATTCCCACCTCTTCCCCTCAGACATGTTTGTGTTATTTTGTGTTATTTTGTGTTATTTTGTATTTTACCACTAATTGTTCACGATTTTTCTCATTTGTATAAATAATTTGCACAAACCCATGTCCGAGCATGATAGTCTACTGCCCTCTCTGAACACACCGCCACACCACAGAGGACCTGAGTGACGAGATGTCCACTTATACAAAACCCCTTAAAAAAAGAAAACAAAACAGAGCAGATTGGGAATTTCATCAATTTATTAAGTGTTGCTGCCAATGGCAAACAATTCTGAAAGATATAAAGCCTTTCTATTGTTTCGACTGATTTTTATTTTATTGACAGTACATAGGCCTGTGTTAGTTGTGGTTGTTCTAGAGTAGAGGATTTCCAGCGAGAAAATACAGCTATTATGAACATTCGGAAAGTTTAAGTACAATTTCATAGATTGAAAATTGATAATTGATTGTCATAAAGTCAGCTGTCTATCAGCCTGACCTAGTTAGGCTGATACTACTACTTCCACTTCCGTTCACACTAATGGTGAAATGTACACATTTACCAGATTTACCTTGGGAAATGTTTACATTTATCAACTGTGTGAGAGATATCTATCCTTACTTTGTAATATCACCCTTGGGTTACATCAAACACAACACACTGGCCTAGCTCTCACATCTGTCTAATGCCTTTGGTGGGGTGGGAGGTAAAAAAACGGTAAGTAAAAAAAATAAAATTGTACAATTTGTTGTTTTGCCAAAGTTTTATTTAGAAAAGAATGGTGCCAGTCAGAACGCGGTCGGTTTGCACAGAAAGCTGACTTCACCGGGGTCGACCAATCATCTTGCGTATGGGACAGGGGGAGGGGGCTGACCCTCTAGTACTTCAAGCCAATGAGAGCAGTGGCTCTTTTTTTTGTGGCTTGCTCTTCTCTTCTTTTTTTTGTCCCATTGGGACCGCCCCTCTCTTCACTTAACCAACCACACAGTGTTGCCAATTTGGTAACTTTGTCACTATATTTAGTATATTTAGTGACTTTTCAGCCCCCCCTGGCAACTATTTCTTAATAGCATCTAGTGAAAAAAATAGCTACTTTTTCAGACTATAGGTAAAATTGTTAACTCCCAAAGCATTTGATGAATTTGAACACCAAATGCTGACACAAGTACTGTACATTTGCCCAACTTGTTTATCTAATCCAAGAGGACTTATCATAGCTCTTCCCATACACAACCTGGCCAGTTCAGTGTAGTAAATATATCCATATGATGTAATGACATCAAGCAACCAATAGCTACTTTCTGGTGACTTTTTGAGTAGCCAATAGCCATTTTCCTTGGTAGCAAGTTGGCAAAACTGTAACCACAAGTGATGCTGAGTGATGTGAGATGCTCCCATGCTAACACTGGCCATTATTTGAATCACCTGACTTCAACTTTAACTCCCACCTTAATGCCGGCAGAAAGGAGCACAAAGAAATCCACTCCCTCAAGTAAGCTATTGGCAAGAGTGTCCTATTCCCTCTTTCAGGGGCTTTTGAAAGTTTAAGAAAACTGGGAACAGGACCATTAGTGTTCAATCAATATGTGGTGAGAAATGAGACTGTAATAAGTTAAAGGCATAGTTATTCCCAATTCCCAAAGACTTCGATGGATGACAATAGCATTGTACCAAGAGAGAGAAAACAATTAAGTACAAGGACACACAAGGAGTCAGTGTCACACAATTTTCCTATAAACCGTCTAGTTTCCTGCCATATTTCCAATTTGTGCAGCATGTTAGTAAGCAGTCTAATCCCATTCCTTCGGTGTTTCACGGGGACAAAATTTCCCCCAGTCCTTGAAACTGTGCCGAGGCCTTTAGGCAATGCATCCCATTAAATCTTCTTCCAGTTTTTCAAGATGTTCTCTGCTGCATCAAGAGTACTATCTTGCTGTTGAGAGAGAAAATGTATGTAAATAGAACCTTTTTTCCATGAACAAATAAAACTGACTCCTCAGTCAATACTTCTCTTCATCAGATGATGTATTGGTGTGTTTTTGCATTTACCTTGATGAAGCACAGCCGGATATATTTCTCAAACTGCTTCTTGGACGCTTCTCCGCAGAATGCTGTGACTGGAATGGCTGCCAGTTTCTATACCAAATGCATATAAAAATAAAGTAACTGACTACAAAGTCGGTACAATAAATCACATTTAAGGGGCAATCACCTTTGGAACAAAATGGTTGCATATAAAAACAGGTATTAACTGAAATTATTCTCCATACCTTTTCTTTAATCATCCACTTCACAAACTTGTAGTCATAAGCCTCATCGGCCATATGTGACAGATCCTGATCTACAATCAAAACACAGAGGAGGTAAACTTTAATGTAGATAATCTAATCTATTCTCTTTCTAATATTGCTGTCTTAAATGATGCACAACTTATGATTTGGACCACTGAAACCTTGCAGGAGAGAGTCAGTTATTTTCAATGGGAGTCAGTGACATAAAGCCGTATTGATAAGGGTTGCAGCAAGCGTCCCACACGGTTGTCAAAGGAAACCAATTGGAGTTCAAAATACCTCAACTTCTTTCACGTTGCAATGACACAAGAGTGTGTTTAACCAACTGCTGTAGAGAAATACTTTTCCTACATTGTTTTCAATCTGCGTGAATTTCTATACTTTCGTGAAATAGCACAAACTAAATCTGCGCCTATTGTAATGGCTGGATATGTACAAAAAGAGATGCATCGGCCCAAAAAACCCAATTAAGACCTGATGCAAGTTGAGCTCGCACTCACAAATAGGCTTCTCAAACCGAGACGTTAGAATGCAAAATTATGTTTTATTCTGCATCTGATGAATAAAATGATGTGTGCTCAAGTGGAAAGTGTTTTTTTGAGTTAGACTATCTTCAGTGCAAAACATCCATTAAAAAGACTTGCAACTGTAGAGTACAGAGAATAGGGAAGGGAAGACAAGAATGATCAAATGACCATGCATGGATCAGATTCTGTATTGCATATCATAAGAAGTATAAAATATAAAATAAAGAAACATGATAAACAAAAAAGGAGAAAAGAAAATGCTGACATACACATTGTATAGTTATATATGTATAGCAAACACCCAGAAATACATGCTTCTATAAATTCTGCAATGATGGATAAAGTTTCTGCATAAACCTCATCTGGGTCACAAGAGATGCCCCATTAATACACAGGACAAGAGTATATCTTGTCCTGTGTATTAATGAATGCTAGTATATCTTGTAGTATATCTAGTATATCTAGTATATCTTGTATTAATGAATGCTAAAGCTAGCTCAGGCTAGTGACTGTTGTGAATAGTGCAGCTGACAACTAGGGAAAGACCTAGTGACAGTATGGAAAGGATCCATTTAGGATCCTTTTAGATTTAGTAAGGAGAAGAATGGTAGCCTTAGGGCATCGAAACAGGAGATTGAGGGATATTTGGAGGAAGTGCACAGAGATAGGAAAAGGTTTAGAGAGCTAGCGCTCCCCCCCGATATTCCACCTATTGGTGAGCTAGATAGTCAGTGTGATGTTAGTTCACCAAGATGGAAAAAGGTACAAGAGATAGTAAGGCGTGCATGGGCCTCTTCAGCCCCGGGGCCTAATGGAGTCCCCTACCGGCTGTACAAGAGTGCGCCAGATGTGCTGAGGTTTCTATGGAAGCTGATGAAGGTAGTCTGGAAGAAACAGGTTATTCCTAAGGCATGGCGCAGAGCAGGGGGAATTTTCATTCCTAAAGAAAGGGACTGGGCGTGGGGGCTTAGGGCTGTGTGCAGGGAAACCTGTGTGGAGTAAGGCAACAGTAGTAGAAAAAAGAAAACTGGTAGTTGAGGTAGTACATTGTCAGGAGGAGGTAGTAAGATGTACTAAGGCAGTGTCGCAGGCAAAACAAGGACAGTGGGTGAATTGGGAGAGTGTAGAGAAGAGAAGTTTGAAGTGGAGAGAGTTGTGGAGCATGGGAGTTGTGGAAAAACGTCTAGAAGTAAATTCTTTAGCTGTTAGTAAAGAAGTTAAACAGATTGGATTTGTTGTACGTGAGGGAAAACATTTAAATCAAGAGAGTGCGCACGCAGGAGCGAGCCAGGACAGCTTGGAGTGGGTGGAGACTGGAAAATAAAGGTAGACTTGTTTGAGCAGTTAACTGTGCCAACAGAAATAGTTAGCACTAGCCTACGGCCGGATATGCTACTGTGGTCTGAGGTGCAGACGCTAGTTTATTTCATCGAGCTCACGGTCCCCTGGGAAGACAGTTGATGAGAT
>OOFE01046917.1:0-10307 GCA_900323365.1 Monocentris japonica
GTGTAAAAGAATAAGAGATATTTTTCTTGCACAAATCATGTTACCGGGGGGATTTCTCCATTTATACACAGGGGGATAAATTGGAATCTACAGCATACTTCCGCCATGCGCGCAGACACACACAGACACACACAGACACACACACACACACACACACACACTTGTACACACACTTTCAATCACAGAGGCGGAGACACAGACACTGAAGTATTTTGGCACGGATGATCATGTTCCAGAACTGGTTAAGTTGCTCTCTGAACCGTCTCCTGAGAAATGCAGTTCAGTGCAGCAATATGCCATGGGTGATTCAGTACCTTGGCTCTATCTAGTATCTACATTCCTACTACAAATTGTGCTTGGTGAATACACTTGATTCTCATGCTGATTGCAGCCGACCTCTCCTATCTATTCTATATAGATATAGATATAAACAGCACTGTGCAAAGGTCAGAGACCACCCTTTCGTTCATTCAATTTCCAGCCAAACGGCCATTCAGTGGTTTTTGGTGTCAAACAAATGAGATTAGATATAACATAATTCACTTGCATAAGGAAGGTGAAAGTCAAAGGAAAATAAATGAAAAAACAGTTTCCAGAACTGTAGTTCAAAAAAGTATTGCAAGATATAGAGAAAATGGGACTCCTAACAACCGTGCAAGACCTGTTAGAGCACTGAAACCATCACCATCAGATAGACAGTACTGACAGCTTTCATCTTTGAAATATAGGAAAAATCAAGCTCCACTCTTGCTTCAGATCTGAAAAAGTCCGTAGGTGTTTCTCTCGATCCTTCCACTGAGAAGACAACTCAATGCTATGGGTCTGAAAGTATGTGTAGCTGTCATCAATCCACTAATGAGAAAAGGAAACAACAACAGACAACAGAGACGAAAATTTGCTCTGGAACACCAAAACTGCACACCTGAGATGTGGAGTAAGGTTTTATGGACTGATGAGTCCAAATTTGAGATTTTTGGAAGTAACAGAAGTCAGTATGTACACTGCCGAAGCATTGAAAGACTCTCAGAACCATATCTACAACCATCAGTCAAGGTGGAGGATCAGTGCAAGTTTGGAGTTGGGGATTTGTTTTTGATTGAAGGCATCATGAATGCTGATAAATACAAACAAATCTTAATACATCATACTCTCTGGAAAAAGTTTGACGATCAAGACGTTCTTATCAAACAGAGAAGCTGCTGGTCTTCTCAGAACAATGGACTGGCCACCACAGAGCCCAGACCTCAACATCATTAAATGTGTTTGGGATTACTTGGATCGTGAGAAGCAGAAAATGCTATCAACTTCTAAAACTTTGGAGGTATTCACAAGAAGCATGGAAGAATATCCCTGCACATTTGAAAAACATAAAGCAAGTCTCCCGAAAATAATGGAAGCTGGAATGAAGGGTGGGCACACTAAATACTGAAAAATTTGATATTATGTTTAGTTGTGGAGGCTTCTGTGTAATTTTATGTTAAATATGTTTCCTGCATTTTTTGTCTGACACTGAAAAATAAATAACTTGCACTTAATGGCCCTTTTGACTGGAAATTAAATGAACAAAAGGGTGGTCTCTGACTTTTGCACAGTACTGTACATATATACACACACACCCAGATGCACGCAAACCCATGCATTGTTACTCCTTAAACCTACCAAACGCACACAAAGTTGATTTGTGTGCGTGTCATTCAGAGATTGTATGGTAAATGGCGTGGCTGTTTTCATATCTGCTCCTGCTCTGTAGGTCTGTGACCATTAATTTCACTTCACTGTCTCTTTCTCTCTCACACACACATACATTATTCTACGCTGTCTCCCTCGTGTCAAAGTGCACATCCTTCTAGCTCTTCTTTACTGCTGTAAATAACAGCTTGTGGTGTGTGTGGGTGTGTGTGTGTGTGTGTGTCCACCTTGGTCATTATCCTTGTCAGCCTGCCAGTGTGTAAGGATTGCGGCCCCCTATTTTTACATCAGTGTCCCTGTCACATCACTGTCATCAACTGCACCCTCAACAACAGGTGTGTGTGTGTATGAGCGAGAGAGAGAGAGAGAGAGAGAGAGAGAGAGAGAGAGCTCTTCCCCATTATTGTTTGAGGATAAGCAGATCTGTATTTCAGAAATCTCAGCAGTGCCTTGTTTAGAGTCGTCTATCAGAAAGAGAGAGCGACAGGGAGTTTTCACAATATGAGAGATTGAATGAGAGAGAGTTAAAGAGTGAGAGGCAGATGGAGAGACAGTGAGAAAGAGGATGCAGTTTGGGGAACTCGTAGCTGTTTTAGCTGAAAAAGGGAAACAGATGGCAACCTCAGAACTGACAGTTTGACTGAATAACTGACAAGAAGAGACTAATTCTCCTCAACTAATTCTAATTCTCTTTTAACCTTTCACCCTCTATCATTCTCTCTCTCTCTCTCTCTCTCTCTCTCTCTATGTCTGTCTGTCTTTGTCTCTCTCTCTTTTCCTCTCCCTCCTCTTTTAACATAAAATCATTTGCTCTTAAAAAGCAATCCCTCACTCATGCTAAATGATTGTCTTGAGAAGAAACTGGCTTAATTACTGGGCCTTTATGGAGTGTGGGAACATAATAACTGCTCTGGATGATGTGCCACTCTAATTTGCTCATTTAATAAGGAAATGAAGCTGTGTTTTATGTGTTCAACAATGTGCCTTTGTCTGCGTGAATGGCATCATCTGATTCTATAGTTATTAAGATGACTGAGCTGTATGGAAGAAAGGAAAAAAAACTATACTGGAATGTCACGACTTTTGCAGATATAGTGGCCATTGCTTTCCCTCATTTCCTCTTAAAATTAAAAGTTTAAAATGGATGTTGCGACATTTCCCTTGTGAGATCAAGTGGGGCTTGTGATGGCTATTTAATATCTTAATATCTCAAAGCAGTATTTGTTAATTTAAAACTTTGGGCCATATATTTATGAATCAAGGCGCAAGTGCAGCCAATCAAATCAGCTCCTCTAATTCCTTTTAAAAGCAGTGTGATCCCCGCCATGGTGCACACAATAACCACATGTGCAGATACAACTAACTTTGTTGAACAATAAAATGTGTTGCCTGTAATAAAATGTGTTGCCTGTTGAAAGCTACAAAAAGAACAACACCTCTGAACCCTGCGAACCCGGGGGCAGTATTTTTTATGTGCATTATGTAACAAAATCAAATGTGCATTATGTAAAAAAAAATCCAGATTAAACCATTTGTCATAGGTAGATCCTGTAAAAAACAAAGAATTCTGTGCACTTTCGCACAACCGAATAACATTTCTAAGATGTGGGCACTGGAAAAAATATTTTTGATGGTTTTGTAAAATAGATTTTCAAACAAATTCAGATTTCTTTCTTTATGATTTATGACATTATAACAGTTTTATACTGCACAAAAGACATTTTTGAGTGTCATATGTCGGTGCAAAATGGTGATTCTATAAAGAAACCTTTGCTCTTTCAGTCTGAGTGACTGACATCAAAACCTGACATTTACCATTTATATTTTAGACAGTGCGCTGGAAATATCTCAATGTGACACCATCTACATTTGGTCAATTAATCATGGGAATATAAAACATACACTGGTACATCACCAATAACAGGTGGATTTTTCCATTAACTACTGCATGTGAGAAACAAGTGCACTAGTGCTTGATAGGTGCACAGGTGGAGAGGTTAGATGGGGGGTATGCATGATTACAGTGAATGTAACTACATTGACTTTAAAACTCCACCCGTTAACACCAAAGTCCTGTGGTAGCACTGTGTTGTTGTAACTAAGAGGACTGCTGAACAAAATATTTAATTCATGTGTACGTGAGTACTTCCTGGAATGTGAATGTACCCTGCACCGACCTAGAGAAGCTCATGCTTGTGTGAATGCTACCGCACTGCCTGGTATATGAGCGCACACTGTATTTCCCTTATGCAGGACTCTCAGGGCTCTTATTGAGGTGCTCCCAAGCACCTAATTACATGGTATAAAGAGTAAGCTCTTAGCCCTGTTTGGCCATGTAGTGGAAATCAGGTTAATGTGCAAGCCCTGGATCTACTTGTGGTGTAAATCAGTATGTAACTCATGAGTAAGCCCCTTATTATCCCTGTTTATCCTTGTGTGTTTTTCCCTGTCGTGAAAACTGGTTAATGATGTTTTAGAGTAGGCTTTGAACCTCCAGTATTGAGGTTACATATTATTCACATATTATTCAGCTTTTTCTATATAATTTCTTCATCAATGCTTACAAATGTTCAAAAATAGCAAGTGGATGGGGAATGAGATGCTGAGGATTTGCTTAGAATTTACTCTAATTAAAATGAAAGCTTTTTTCCGACTCTTGACTTGATTACTTAACTTGATTTGTAGGCCGGTGTACTGCACAGCATGAGCACACCCTATTAAGGAGGCAGTCAGAAACACCTTTCCCTCCGATGAAAATAAAAATACTGCTTCTTGCGATTTGGAAATTGTAGAGATCAATTTGGGATTCGGAAACCACAAGAGGCAGCATTAAATTGTCATGATTTATTATACAGCTCTACTATTGGGACACAAAAGCTCGACTCAAAGGAGATTTTTTTCCATTGTTGTCCTTGATGTAGCATTTTTAATTTTTTTTTTAGTTGCCTCTAGTTTTCTGTTGTAAAAGAGCTAAAGGAGAACAGAGGGATGCCTGTGCATTTTCTTGAAGGAAAAAAGCATATTATGGAGATCCAAAAACTGGAGTACAAACATGCACAGTGGCATTATTTCCATGTGAGTATGATGCGAAGATTGTAAAAGATGCTTCCGGTGGATATGTCAGATATTTGTGCCTCCTGATGACAACACTGTCACCTCCTTATTTTTCTTTTACTTCTAGCTTATCCCCCCATACCTGCCAAGTGCTCCCATTCCTCTTCCATCTAGGGGGTTAATTGGAACTAAGTAGACAAACAAGTTATTTATTGCCTCTTTATCAATGTGAACAAACCAGGAAATGAATAACAAACACTTGTCCATTGGCAGCCTTCTGATCAATACCTCTGGACCAATCGATCTGGGGCCTCTACTTTTCTATTCTGCATCCATTCAAAATGACCACTCTTGTTGATGTTGTCAAGGGAAGGATGTTTTTGGAAATAGGTTGGTGATTTAGTGCTGCTGCCCAGGCACTGTGTGTGTGTGTGTGTGTGTGTGCGCGCGTGTGTTTGCCCGCCCTTGGAGTGTCTTTGTAAAGCGAGATTCAGTGCCTTTATTTCCTGCCTGATTTATGTTGTGACGTTTGCCTTTGCTCTCACAATCACATTACTGGAAAGGAGAGGGAACTGGGACTCTGTGTGTGTGTGTGTGTGCGTGTGTGTGTGTGTGTGAGTGCCTGTTTGCCCCTAGGCATGTACATGGATGTCTGTGTGTGTGTGTGTGTGTGTGTGTGTGTGTGTGTGAGTGTGTTTGTAAGTGAGCATGTAGTGGTGTTGCTCTTCCAAACTAACAGTCAAGTGGAGAGCAGACATTCACTCATCCTTCCTCCCTCTCACTTCCCTCCCTTCTCTCTCTCTCACACACACATACACACACTCCACATGCATGGATGCCTATAGGCATCATATTTCTCTACTTCCATATGAAAACATAGAAAAATACAGTATATATGTTTTCACACATAGATGCATGAGTGCACCTCAAATATACAACAATGTACAGTTGTACCAGAAAAGCACACACAACAGACACATACAGTATACACACATACACACATCTGCCACTATATAGGGTGCTACTGTCATCAATAGCTTTTAAATTGCTTTCCTTTCTTTTCTCCAAGCATAAAAGCATTGAAACCCCTCTTTCACTACTGTTATTCAAGCATTCTGTCATTTTCTTCTGCCTGCAGACACATTTCTTTCCCTTGCATTGTCCATCTCTCTGATTCTCACCTCCCATTTTTTATTTCTCTCTCTCTCTCTCTCTCTTTCTCTGTCTCCCCCCCCCTCTTTATTTCTCTGTGCCCACCAGATAGATAAAAGAGTGTGGTTTTTAATCACACCACAATAGCTGATTAATCACAGCTTGACCCAGCTTGACAGGTAGAACAGCTATGAAACAGAGGGAGAGATACTGGGTTGTTGAGAGAGAGAGAAAGAGAGAAGGATGAAAGAAGAGGAAAGGAAATCTCAGAGTATAATATCCCAAATATCATCATCATTTTAATATCTGAATGTTACGGTCACCAGACCAACAAAGCACATCCCTGGTGGGGAGGTTCAGAGAGATAGAGAGAAAGAGTAAGAGATGCACAAAGAGAGGGGTGCATTTTCTCTCTGTGCAGCTTTTAAGGTACGTCTCAGAGCATGAGTGAGGTTTCTATGGCAACTCCATTGTGGAAGCCCAGATTAAAGGAGCCATTATGGTGTCATTCTGTTTTTCCTTTTTTATTAATTCTTTTCTCTAATTTTTCATGCAGTGGATTCGTTGGAGTATAGAGCACATTCATCTTAAGTGTCCTGACACACAAATAGTTAAACCAATGTCCCCTGCTTCTGTCTGCCTCTCACTTCCTGCCTTCTGTCTCTCTCTGCCTCCCCCACCCTCTCCCAAGTATTAGCTTTATCTGTAAAGCAATATGTGATCTGTGGTAGGTGTGCAAAAGCTTTGTTAATATAAGAAATCATGAACTACTGCATATCACAGTTGTTTAAAACATATAGCAGGTTTACATCTTTCAGCATACATGTGTCATGTTTGGAAAGAGTTTTAGCTCAGCTTGCCAACGTCTTTGACATTAATCAATATTTCTCGATATATAGAGAAATATTGATTCATGTTGTCCGGTGACTTCCAATTGCATTGATCCTGCGATCAGACCATTAGTTGTGTGCGATCCCTTAATGAGTTCAGATATTGCACACAATGTGTTGCTCACTGCAACGCTGGTCTACTCCAGTTAGATCACAAAGATAAAAAATAGAAAGTGCCTCTCCTCTCCTCACCATGCACAATTTGTCCTCTAAACATATACAACCTAACAATCTCCTTTCCCAGCAGTGTCATCTTCGATCCAATTGGAAGCCCATTCATAATTCAGCTGTAATGGAATAGTTAATGAATCTTTGTGTTTCACTCTTTATCGCTTTGTCAGTCTGGCCTGTTTGTCTCACCTCATCTATACTGCATGACGATAAAAATAACCAAGACTCAATCAGTAGGAGAGTGTTTATAGTAGCTAACATGCTGATGGATCAAATTATTGGAGGATGTATATTTTATGAGACTTTTTAATGAAGAGGCAGTTAGCATACAAAGCCTAGCTGTTTTCAAACCACCAGTCAGTTTTGATCTTGTGAGGTCATTAAATTGGAATGAATTTTCCTTCAGATGTTAAATTTGATCAACAATGAATGTCACTTTAGTATAATAACTTGGATGTTCTGTTACCTCACATTGTGCTGCTTTGGAAACAGTAACATACATATTAGATTAGTAGGACATAAGCTAAAATTTTCTTCATTAGGTAAAAGGTTGTTTTCCAGATTGGGTTGCTTGGAAAAAGTCTCTGAGAAAAGCTATCATGTGGAATTAATGTGATACAATATATACTGTATTTTATCCAAAGTAGCTCACAGTACCATGAGTGCATGTATTTTTAGCTAGGGTGACCTCAGAATATCTGAGCTGCTAACCTTAGCAGTATTAACACACTACTCATTGAACTATACAGGACCAGTTATTATCACAGTCTTCTGAATGTGGTCAAAAACAGCCCTTAGCCAAATGGTGTGTATCAGGTGTGTAATGGAATCACTGTGTGTCACAGACACACACACACACACACACACTCACCTTCCTGTGCTGAATGAAGACTATTCGATCACACACACACACACATGCACAAAATGAGGCTGATTTTCTGGTCAGTGAAATACAGTTAGCAGTGCTTCACTGTACTGGCTTAGGCAATTAGTGGCTCGTTGGATTCAGGGGATAAAATGGGATGAAATAAGAGGCTAAAAGGAGAGAGAGAGACAGAGAGAGAGAGAGAGGGAGCAAGGTTAATTGTGTGTGTAACAGACCGACGCAAAGAGGCCAAACATCTACCAGCCAGCCAATGATGTATCCCTACTCCATCCTCTATCTGAGCAACAGTGACTCTGACACACTCGCTTGGTATCGTTCAGTTTTATGACAAATTTAGTTGTGACTTCATCTCCCACGGTGTGGTTGGTTGTACTCACCAGTCTCTTCATCTGTCGTTTCCTTTTTTGGAGCTACCATTTTGGATGAGTCAGTGTGGTGGCTGACCATAGAAAGAACACTGATATCTGTCCATCTCTCTCTTACTCTTGCCTTCTCTCCCAGTCTCTGTCTGTCTCTCTTTCCATTCCAAAGTTCCCCTAATATTAACCAATCCTATTTTCCTCTCTTCTTCCTTCCCTTCCGGCAGGTGCCATTTTTGACGAGTCAGCACGTAAGGATGACGAGGTGTTTCGTCTCGCCGTGGCGGATCTCAACCTGAACAACGAGATCCTGGAGACAGAGAAGATCACCATCTCCGTGGAATTCGTGGATGGGAACAATCCCTTCCAGGCTGTGCAGGAAGGTAGGACGATAGTGCTACGTGCCTGGGAGCGTAACATTTATGCCTGAAACTAACAGGGCCCAAGATAAATCTGGAAAATGTGCACATTTCCCGGTTAATGTGAGTGGAAAATGCTACTGAAAGTAGCAAGGCTCTCTCACAGTCTGTGAATGTTCTGCTGATTTCTGTACCGCGCTGATAACACGTTCTGCCACTGATATCGATCGTATTTGTTGTAGTGTATTCTTATTAACAGATTATTGTCCTCATGGATTTAGTTTATACTTCACATTTATATATTTTAATTGAGAGGCAAGCATGTTTTGGCATCCACATCGTCTTATGCATGAATGGACATGAGTTGTGGAGGCTAGTGTCCACCACTGGATTAAAATATGAAAATATCAGGCATCAACATATTGGCCAAGCTACATCTTCATTGAACACAGCAACATCTTATCTAATGTGCACCATGTGCTGGTCTGACAATTTTCTGATGTCGTAGCATTACATGAATGATTAGTTCAAAGTTTACCTCAAAGTTCAAAGTTTATTTATCAAATGCACAGTACACACAGTATTGGTTGCGGGCAACGAAATGCTTAGACTTTGCTTAGAATTGTTACTTTTATCCTTATGCTGCTGAGAGGAGAGTTACTCTTCCAGATGGCAGGAAAGTGAAAAGTTTATGACTGAGGTAGGGGGGTCTTTTAGGATGCTCCGGGCTGTGCTCGTACATCTTTTGGTATAGATGTCCTTCACGGCTGGCAATTCACTACCTGTGATGCGCTGTGCTGTTTTAACCACCTGCTGTAGAGCTTTGCGGTCCTGGGCGGTGCAGCTTCCAAATCAAGCAATGATGCAGCCAGTCTCTCATATCTCAGTTTACTACGATCCAATCCAAGAGGTTTGTTGGCCACATGGTATTCCGTAAACCATAACAAAACGTAGGGACAGGACTAAGAGAGCCCCCCGCTACTGATATTTTCTACTCACAATGGGTCTCATTCATGAAACGTGCATAAGATCAAATTTGATCAGATTTAATCATTTTGTTCGTATCTGAATTTGTTCGTTGGTACGATCAAATCCTACATGTGTTTGGAAACATGCAGGAATTTGTTCGTGTGTTTGGAAACATGCGGGAAGGCTCTTAGAACGGCTTATTCTTTATGAAAAATCAATTACAGTCGTGCCAAACCTCAACAACAACAAGATGTTTCAGTGGCCTTGTAGAAAAAAAAGACCCAATAAGCTGAAGTGGCGTATTTGCCGAACTGTCCTCATTCATAACAGTAAAAGATTATCAAACTTGTAATGGGTTGATCACATGGACTGGACGCCTTACAAATACAATTACATAGTCCTACCATCTGATGAAGATGCAGCCTGGATTTGATCTGTGTCCAACTCCAATGCCGACTGGACACCCGACAGTGAGGTCTCTCTTATTGATTGATCCTCTGATCCAGGTCGGATAGCGCCTCAGTGTGCTGCCGTCCTCCTGTGGCTGATAATATGAGTCTACTTCTCATTATACCTTTTTGCAATCTAGGTTCATGTTGAACCATTTCTTTTTTTTACTTCATCAACGGTGTGTGTTTCTCCTGAAACAGCATTGACAGTGTTAATAATAGTCCTTATGACTCCGCTGCTTATGCTTCTGAAAACTTTTTTTTCTCATGCAGGCATGCGCACAACAGTTCCATTTCAGACTCCACCAAGTTCCTCTTTTCCCTCTTCT
>OOFE01046921.1:0-10818 GCA_900323365.1 Monocentris japonica
ATTACATTACTAGATTATTACACTATTATTACATTATTACATTACTATATTATTACATTATTACATTACTAGATTATTACATTATTATTACATTACTATTACATTACTATATTATTACATTACTAGATTATTATATTATTATTACATTACCAGATTATTATATTATTATTACATTACTAGATATTACATTATTACATTACTAGATTATTACATTATTATTACATTACTAGATTATTACATTATTACATTACTAGATCATTATATTATTATTACATTACTAGATTATTACATTATTATTACATTATTAGAGCATTACATTATTATTACATTACTAGATTATTACATTATTATTACATTATTAGAGCATTACATTATTACATTACTAGATTATTACTAGATTATTACATTATTACATTACTAGATTATTATATTATTATTACATTACCAGTTCATTACAGTCAACTGTCATGAACTGCTAAGCATTTACATGGTGAACAGGGTCACATTTTAACCTTCATGATCTCCGCCAGCCAGGTAACATCTTCACGTGTCTGTCTGACTGCCTGTCTGTCTGTCAGTTGGATCAAGGAACAGCTTTTAGCTTTTGGTGGTGATCTTGGATTTCCACTATTCAATAAGAGACAAAATTTATTTAAGAATATCAGGTAATGTAATTATTACACTTTTACAGCCTCTTTAATAATTTAGAAGTATTAATTGTCTAACTGGAGGATTTTTCCAAAATGCATGAATAGCGTTTCAGACAAGAGCTCGTCATGTTGGGACAGGCTGACAGGCTGAGAGCTGTTTGCTGTGGTCAGGACAGAGCCGGGCGTTACTGGCCCCTCGCTAACGAGCCGGGCCCCTCGTTAAAATGTCTTTCTGCCTGACCGGCAATTGGTTTGATGAAGAGGAGGGTTTGTTCCCCTCTGAAGCATCAACATTCTCTTTGTTCTGCATCAGCCAGCTGGGTTGCACTGCACACACAGACACACATGCACAATATGTACACACACACAAACACACACACACACACACCCAATATGCACACACACACAATATGTACACACACACACACACACAATATGCACACACACACACACAAGCTGGCCTATCTATATAAATATATTTTCTAAATATCTACATATTTCGATAAATAGATATTTAGAAAAAGGAGATGAAAAATACATAAGAAACAAAAGATTATTGAACTGATCACCAGTTGACTTGGTGTAATCAGTACTCATTCCCTGGCAGCAGTAATCAGTTACTCTACTTGTCCTATTACTTTTCATTCCTCCTCCTTCTAAAATCAGGATTAATCAGTTTCCTCTCCTGTGATCGACCAGGAAACCAAACAGCATTGATGTCCAATGTTCATGTAGTGGGATTACTTCCACCCAGAGAAAGTAACTTTTCTCCCACGTCTAAGCCGCTCACTGTGAGGACGATGATTAATGAGTGGTGGGACAACTGAGACGTTTGTGATAAGAGAAGCAACAACTTGTTTTTTGATTGATGACTAATATATTTCACAGATAATATTACTGGACAGAAGTAATGACTCTCTCTCTCCTCCCTAGTCTTCCCAGACCTGGCGGACGCTATCCCAGCAGGCCTCCACGTCACTGTCATCTTCTTCTGTGGTGTCCTGATCCTCTTCTCCTCAGTGGCCACGGGGTTCTTCTTCTTCAACGCCTTCGGCAGCCCCTACGAGACGCTGCAAGGTCCCATGGGGCTTTACCTCTGGAACTTCATCTGCTGTGAGAAATGAATGATTACATCTCTGTACTAGTACTACTGCTACTACTGCTACTAGTACTAATACTACTGTCTGGCCCGGACAGCTCAGTTGGTAGAGCATGAGACTCTCAGTCTCAGGGTCGTGGGTTCAATCCCCACATAGTGTAAAACTCTAACTTGTAAGTCGCTTTGGATAAAAGCGTCTGCTAAATGACTGTAATGTAATGTAAATGTAATGTACTAATACTACTATGTATTCTTGAATCAACTAGTTCTTGATAAATGACCCCACTGTAGTGTTTACTGGTGGGTACATGGATACAGGGATGTAGAAGTGCAGGTTATTTGAGGTGGATATGAGCTTAACCTGGACATCAGTCAGTATCTGGGCTCGCCAGAGAGGTCTGAAAAATGGCTGCAATTACAGAAACACAGCACCAGGCAGGAGAGGTGAGCCGGTAGGAAGCCAGGCGGCGACGCTTAGAGCAACCAGACACAGTCTGGTTGCAGGGGCCCGGGCACCCACGGACGAATCATATTGTGGTTATAGTTTGATGCGGGTGATTACTACGGTCGCACTTAAAATTCTGTTGCACGTCTACTGGTGTACGTTATTTTTCATTTAGACGGCTAACGCTGCGTCTTTACCGTAATTACACATGTAGACGTGCAACAAAAGTTAAAGCGCGGCTCACTTGACCGCAGTGACTGGATGATACACATAAAGTACGTGAAATAAACATGAAAAGTCAATTTTTTATCGTTTCGTAGTTCTACTAGTAGTCAATGTTTGGATCAAATTTAAAAAAAAAACATTTTAGGACACCCCCCAGCAAAAACTGCACCCGTGCAGTGATATTTCAACACAGTCCATCCAATCCAATGCTGTGAAGATTTTTCTACCGGCCCAAGGGCAAAGACGAAACAGTTTAAAATTCAGTGTCCATCTTTGTCTCTCAGCCTCACTGTGGTGTTCCTCACAGTGGTGTTCCTCACAGTGGTGTTCCTCACTGTGGTGTTCCCCACTGTGGTGTTCCTCACTGTGGTGTTCCTCACAGTGGTGTTCCCCACTGTGGTGTTCCTCACTGTGGTGTTCCTCACTGCTCTTCGCAGAGATCACCTGTCAATCAAACAGTGTGTCCAGTACTGTGACGTCTTTCTCCTTGGATTTTCTGTTGATGGAGTTTGAGTTCCTGTAGGTGGCGCTCTTTCACTTCCTGATGCGTTATGTCTATGTCTCACAACAAAAGAACAAACAGTTTGACCATCTTACATCCCAGACTTCAGAACTACATTATCCAACATCCACTGGCAGAGGGAAGTACAGCCACAGAAACTCAGAAACTCAATACTTACTAACTTACACTTGAGTTCCCGCTGCCCAGTGACCACCAGTAGGAGACAGTGGTTGTACTGGTCAGCTCCCAGTGGAACCAGTAGAGACTGTGGTTGTACTGGTCAGCTCCCAGTAGAACCAGGAGGAGACTGTGGTTGTTCTGGTCAGCTCCCAGTGGAACCAGTAGAGATTGTGGTTGTACTGGTCAGCTCCCAGTGAATCCAGTAGGAGACTGGTTGTACTGAAGCAGGACGTGTCATGCATCAGGAGACTTTGAAAAAAAGGTCTTTGTACTAACTGTGTTAAATGTTTTCATTAATGGCTCAATGTTCGTCAGGTCTGTGCAGCTGCCTGGTGATGATTCTGTTTGCGTCGGAGGTGAAGTTTCATCGACTGTCCGATCGGATCGCCAACTTCAATGAGGTGACCTTCGTCTACCAAACGTACACCGAGCGATACGACCGATCCTTCTGGCTCCTCTTCCTCGTCTTCCTCCTCCACGGACTGAACATCCTTCTGATCCGTCTGGCAGGAATCCAGTTTCCCTTCCGGGAAACCAAAGAGTCGGATCTAAACAGCGGGGCAGTGGATCTCATGTACTGAGCTCACCATACAGATGAGCTCATGGCTAGCGCATTCATTCAGCAGACTGATAGACGTTGACAGACGATGAATAGTTGTTCATTTGGAACATTCAGCTACAAGAATTGTAAAAGGTTCACTGACTCCAGAAAGTCCACTGACCTACGTTAAGAGAAACATTACTAATCACACTTGTTTCGTTTTCTCATTTTCTGGATGCGAAAAAGTTTACATTTTGGTCAGCGTTGCTCATCAGCAGCCAATCCATTCTGGTGTTGTTAAAGTGTCTCAGGCAGTGGGGTGGTGGTTTGAACAGTCAGTCCTCGTATTTCTGTATTTAGCAGAGAAAAGGCCCTTCATGTTCTGCAACCAGTGCTGCTCACTCACCTGTGGTTTTAAAATAGTTTATTGCTGCCATTGCAACTGATGACTGTATGTGTGATGATGTGTGATGACTGTATGCGGGGCCCAAGAAAAATATCACCTTTCATTGAGGGTCGCACTGAGAAAAGAGGCGGGTGGATAATCTGTAAACATCTCAACCAGCTCCTTGCTGTTGACAGCCTTCTGTTCTCTCATCCGTCAACATTTCAGCCCCATAGAGAAAACATCGGCTCAATCCCTTTTTGATGGATACAACATCTCTGTCGGGTAGCCCCCTGGGGCACCAGTTTGACATGAACAAGATTAACTGAAGGGTATGTTGTTTCTAGTGAACACATTGGAATAAGCTCTGCCCGTTCTGCATAAGGCATTTAGCTGACGCTCTTATCTGGAATAAATCTCATTGGTAAGGAAAGAAGGATGTACAGACAATCAGCAGCCAATCAGCAGTTCAGTTGTGACCAACTTTTCTCAAGCAAAAAGCTCCACACATCGGCCTAGTTCCCGTGGTTGCTCAGCTCTAAGGAAATGATTGGACTTCTGGTGACTTGGTGATCGTGTTGCTCGCAGTGTGAACGCTTGGTGAGACGTAGATAGCGGTTCAGCGTCTTGCTCAAGGACACTTCAGCAGGACACAAGGCTGCTGATGTACACATTGGCTGTTGTGATGGCTGAACATGTGCCCTTCTGGGTACCAGAGAGTCTCTCTAAACACTCTGACAGGGCCTTTTTCCATCCTCCCCCCTACAGTGACACTGAAGCTCTGCTGTTATTTTTTCTCAATAGGAGGTTTCCTCAGGGCCAGGTACTGTTGAAAGCACAGAGCAAATCGAACAATTGAGCCCTCTTAAACCGGTCCTCTCCCCTCCCAGTGAGCAGAAACCATCTCCTCAGATGAAAAGCCGAGACAGACCTGGCTCCTTCTCTTAAGAACATGAACACACCATCCTAGGGGGTTGGTGTCGTGTTTTTCCGTCATGTGTTTAATTGTGGTGTCTGGTTCAATAGGAAGGCCAATTAAAGGCCTGGATTTCACCCAGCTGTTGGCAGATTGATAATCAGCTGGACTGCCTTCAAGGTGCACTGCAAAATATATATCCAGTTTAACATGTGATTTAATGGAGTAGCAAGTCTTAAAATTGGACTTTTCTGACAATAGGTGATGTGATAATTTCACTTGACTTCCAATGCAGTTTCAAGAAATTTTACTTATCTCAAGTGACAATAGGTTGAAATTAGGTAGGTCACTCTACAAGTAATAATACAATGTCATGCAATGTCACTTAATTTCAAATTCTTGATTCAAGTTGCTTTGCTTCAGAACACTCAATTCTCAGATGTTTTTCATTTGTCAAATACAAATGACATTTCAAGATTCAATACTAGAAAAAATGACTTGTGAGATGGACATTTTTACAGTTTGTACATCAAGGGTTTCCTCATCTCCCTGACAGCTTTTGATAAACACTAGCTGGAATGGCCTCAAGATGGCGCTCTCAGTCTCGAGTCCGAATCCAACCCATTCAAAACCTTGGAGGAAATGTTGACCACATATCATGCAGCAGGAAGCGACTGGTCGAGGATGGGATCTGATGCGGTGGCTTCCTCCTGGAGTTCATACAAAACAGATTAAAACAGAAAAATAGGCAATAGGTGAAAAATAGATTTAGTTGCTGTTCTCTGCATCCATGTGGTGATGTGGTTATAATGCTGTACCATTCAAGGCTTCTCTTTTCAAATTTTGCTCATCACAAAAAAATTAATTTAACATCCAAATAGCTGTAGCCACTAGCGAACTAGCTAGCTAGCTACTAGAGTAGCTGTAGCCACTAGCGAACTAGCTAGCTAGCTACTAGAGTAGCTGTAGCCACTAGCCAGCTAGCTAGCTCACTAGAGTAAGGCATCATTCCAAGATGATTTCCAGTTATGTTTGAACTTCGTCTTGTTTTCCGTGTCTGAGATGTTCAAACTGGATTTTGAGCTGGATTTTTCTGTGTGTGTTTGCTGAGGAAGCCATGGCATCAGAGCACATCTTCACCAGCACTAGAATATATCACTAGTGTCCCTCTAATCTCCAAGAGATCATCTTACGTAAATCAGGTGTTTCTGAACCATAGATCAGTTCTGAATGGACTCAAGGCTGCTGAAACCTCCTGAGCACACAACAGACCATGTCAAGTCTCACTAACAAAAGAAATCAGAATACCAGAATCCATCTACCCTTTTAACCATGGAGTTTAGAGTGATGGTAACATTTTCTATGTATCCTCAGAAAATATCCACCTGATAAATATTCTTCCTGGAAAACCTTCTCTGCCTTCTATCTTAGCAGGTTTATCGCCTTTTGCCACTTCTCCAGTGATGAAACTGACCGTTTCCTCTGTATAAACTGCTTCATGTCATATTCATGTTATTACATTTATACCATATCTGATTATAAATTGAATTCTACGTGTGCCATTTTTGTTGATCAAGAGGCCTTCTGATTTTTTTTCCAGCTTTTGGTAAAATTATATTGCAAGTATGACTAAAGGCATGTGTGTTATCATACAAAATTGAATTGTACTTCTTTCTTTAGCACTGAATAAAAGCAATAGAAAATGAATTTGTTGAAGTTCTGAAGTTCTAAAATCAGAATGAAGTTCTGATTTTAACACTTTGTGATCCAGATTGATTGATTGATTGATTGATTTTTTTAAACCCACATGGGATTGTAAGACCCATCATTACATGTCTAACAAAGAGAGTGCTCTGTAGAAACAGGTTTTACAGGTGTGTATCCAACCAAACTCAGCCTGTTGCCATAGACAACCTGTCACAGTCAACACACACCAGTACAACCAGTACAGGCCTGTCACACAGTCAACACACACCAGTACAACCAGTACAGGTCCCTCCTCCTGCTCCAGAGCTCCTACAGCTTCACCGTCTGGGGGAGGCAACTGGAGGAGGAGGGGCAGCGAACTGGTTTCTTGTCATAAACGGCTTCATTTGATCCAGCTGGAGCTTCAGCTTGACTGACTGCAGCCTGAAACAAGGTAACGCTTTCACATTAAAAGTTTTCCCAGAAGTAATCCTCTAGTTTTTCAAAAGTATCTGTAATCAGAATACATTATTTTTTAGAATACAGTTTTTGTGTATTGACCTGCACACTTCCTGACTTAAACTTCTGGAGTTTCTTGCAGCGTTCAGAAAAACCTTCAGCTGTTGACATTTGAGGACGAATGAGCTTTCGGAAAAATGTTTTTTATGTTTGAATTAATGTTGTTTTGGATTAAATGGTGACAGTTCACCTGCACCTACTGTCATATAGGCAGCTTGTATATGCAACTCCATATTGGCTGTGCAGTTATGTATTTATTAATACTAATACTAATATTTGTGTATTATTAATACTATTAATATGTATGTATTTATTAATACTAATAATAGTTCTATATTTATCAACACATTTTATTGAACAAAATGAAGGCATGGGATGACATTGTTGCATCCAGATTTTACTTTTTACTACTAATAATATCTTTTTCCATTGGGTGTTCAGAAGACTCGAACCCAGTGCAATATTCTCTTGATTTGTACTGTATATATTTCCGATTTTCTATTGTTAATTTGTTATATACTTCATATATACTACATTCTATATACTACTTCTATAAGACACCTATTCCCTAAATTTATATATATATCTTTTTTATGTACTACGTTTATTAGTTTCAAAATAAAACAAAAATAAATACATTCCTGAACATTTCTCTGGACGTCTCTGGACATGTCGTTGGATGTCTCTGGACATGTTTCTAGACACGTCATTGGACGTCTCTGGACATGTCGTTGGACATCTTTGGGCATTTCTCTGTTTGGTTCCTGCAAGATGGAGGGGGAGACATCTGGCAGCACAAACACAGAGCTGAAGGAGATCCTGACCCAGATGTCCGACCTGGATCGCTGGAGGAAAGTTTTCAACACCACAAGGTAAAAATGTTCTGTCTGTCTGTCTACCGTTACGAGAAAAGGTCCATGAACTCTTTTGAATTACTTGCATTGTAAATGATGGTCTGATCTTCATCACAGTCATAACAATAGATCAACACAATGTGATTTAACAAATAACACACAGACAATGAACTTTAATATGTTTTTATTGAACATATTGTTCAAACATTAACAGTCCAAGCTGGAAAAAGTATGTGAACCCCTAGGAAAATGACTTCTATGAAAGGGGGTGATTGAAGTCAGGTGATCAATCAATGAGATGACATTCAGGTGGGTTAGAAGTGTTCTGTTTGGTTACCAACAGAGTCTGTTCTTCAAAAAAAGAGATCTGTTGAAGTGGAATGTGCACCGGTCAAAAGAAATTTCAGAGGACCTCCAGAGAAGAGTTGTTGAGGCTCATCAGGCTGGAAAAGCTACAAAAGCATTTCCAAAGATTTGGACCTCCATCAGTCTACAGTCAAACAGATTGGATACGAAAATTCAGGTCCATTGCTGCTCTCCCTAGGAGTGGACGTCCAGCGAAGATCACAGCAAGAGCAAAATGCATAATGATCAAGGAGGTGACGAAGAATCCTGATGTAACAGCTGAGGATCTGCAGCATCTCTTGAACTTTCTAACATCTGAGTCCACGAGTCCACAAGAATAAAAATACTAGACAAGAGTGGTGTTCATGGAGGATACCGAGGAGGAAACCACTGCTCTCCACTAAAACATGGCTGCCAAAGACCAGCTGATGTTCCACAGCTCAACAGAGGTTGGGTCATGCAGCAGGTCAATGACCCCAAGCACAAAAGCAAATCTACAACAGAAAGGCTTCAACAGGAACATTCACATTTTGGAGTCCTGACCTTAATCTATTGAGATGTTGTGGCATGACCTGAGGCAAGCTGTTCATGCAAGACATCCCATAATATCAATGAACTGAAACAGTTCTGTAAGGAGGAATGGTCCAAAATACCTCCAAACCGTTGAGCAGGTCTGATCAGCAACTACAGGAAACATATGGTTGAGGTTCTTACTGCTAAAGGAGGCTCCACCACATATTAAATCTAAAGGAGGTTCCACCAGGTACTAGATCTAAAGGAGGTTCCACCAGGTACTAAATGCTTTACATACTTTTTCCAATCCAAGATGTTAACGTTTGAACAATATGTTCAATAAAAACATGTAAAAGTACATTTTTGTTGTGTGTTATTTGTTACATTGCATTGTTTATCTTTTTGTGTGACTGAAGATCAGACCATATTTTAGGAGCCATTTATACAGGGATGCAGGTCATTCAAAAGGGTTCAAGTCTTTCTCACAACTGTACCTTATACAACCAAAGGTCTGTCAGCTCCAATTCAATAACACGAGGCTAGTTTGTATTCAATTAGCCTGTTCCATCATTTCCCCTGCAGGCTGGAATTACAACATACCAAAACAGTAAGTTCAATCTGATCAACCTGTCTGTCTGCCTGTCTGTCTGTCTGTCTGTCTGCCTGTCTGTCTGTCTATGAGAGAGGTTGAGATAAACCTCAGTGGGCTTCATAATATTACCCAGCTCCTCTCTCACCTTGTCTTTTTCACTGGGCTTCAGTTACTTAGCCAGAAAAACGTATTTGGCTCCGCCCACTGATGTTTAGCTCAACCAATCAGATTATTTCTGCCGCTGAGAAATGATTGTAGTACTAGAATTATGTTGAGCTGTCTGTCAGTTGACCTGTCGTCTAGTTTATGTTCTACTGGTTGTGTTGCATCTTGCTTTGGTCAGTAGGTGTGTTTCTTCTCAGGTGACTCCATGCCACTGTCGTCCAATCAGAAAACACTTGGGGGGGTGCTGTGTGTGTGTGTGTGTGTGTGTGTGTTGTGGTCTCATCACAGAACCTGATCTGTCCTGGAACGAACAGGTGACACACACACACACACACACACACACACACACACACACACACACACACACACACACACACACCAGAATGTGCCTTACAGCATGAACAGTGAAACTAAACACTGCTCTGTGTGTGTGTGTGTGTGTGTGTGTGTGTGTTCTCCCTCATAAAGCCTGTCCAGTCTGTGGAGGAGGCGTTGTGTTTCCCTCCAGCTTTTAGTGAGTGTTTTCCTATAGTTTACTACTAGTTTTACTAGTTAGTTGGTCAAGTAGCAGGAATTTGAGTCAGATCTGAAGAAACAAGAAGAAGAGTATTAGTAGCAGTAGTGGTAGTATTAGTACAACTGCTACCACTAGTAGTACTAGTAGTTGATGTAGTGGTAGTATTAGTGGTAGTACTAGTTAGTTAGTTGTCTAGTGATGACAGACTGCAGGCTGGGCTACATCGAGCTGCTTCAGCAGGAAGTCAACAAGAACCCTGACGTGAGTGCTTTTTATTTCACTTCCTGATTCCTATAATAATAATAATAATAATAATAATAACAATAATAATCTAATAATAACAATAATAATAATAACAACAACAATAATAACAATAATAATAGAAGAATCTATGTATATAATACAGTAGCTATGTGATAAATAATAGTTTATTTATTTAGCTGAAACAAGTTCAATAGAGAGAAAGAAGTAAAAACATCCTGTATGAAAAGACGTAGCTACTGTACTACTATTAGTCTGTAGCGGTCTGTTGTCCTGGTGTCAGTAGCTACTGTACTACTGTCAGTCTGTTAGAGGTCTGTTGTCCTGGACCATGTGTCAGTTGCTACTGTACTACTATGTTAGTCTGTCAGAGGTCTGTTATCCTGGTGTGTCAGTAGCTACTGTACTACTGTGTCAGTCTAT
>OOFE01046922.1:0-12789 GCA_900323365.1 Monocentris japonica
CCCCACACACACACACACATACATACACCCCATTCTGAATATACCGCCAACACTCTGTTGCCTGGCAACACCACCACTATGAACAGGGAGGATGGCCTCCAGCTCAGCCCCCCATCCTCCATCCAGCTTCCTTATAGAGGAACACAGTGTTGGTGGAGGATGCTGGGAGTGGAGCAGCTCTAATAGAGTTTTTAGGTTCATGCTACTCTGCTTTTTTGTCACACTGAGCAACACGATCAACAAGTCACTACAGGTCCATTCAATTTCTTATATAGCTGAGCGACGAGGGAAGCTCTGAACTAAGTTAACTCAAAGCGATGTACTATTAAGAAAGATAATAGCATGCTTACCAAAGCAGTGAAAAATACACGATTCGCTTGTTCAAAACTTTGTAGCTGAAGAGCATGAGGCCACTACATGCATGCAATCATAGCCTCACAAACCTCACAATCAACCAAGTTGCTCGCAGTGTGAATGCACAGTTAATGAGAGTAATATCTGCTACCAACTCTACTACCACTACTTGTTTAACAGCAGCAGAGCTACTAGCATCTCTACTACCGCTGTCAGCTCCCCGTGCACCATGAAACCCTTCCTCTTCTTCATTGTGATTAGCTGGCTCATAAAAAGCGGTCCAGGTCATGTCGTCTCTTCTATAAAGTTGAAACTCAACTGTAGAAGGCGTGCCACTCTGACTAAAAAGAAGCCGCCTTGCAGCTGCTCTCCGTTGCCTTTCATGTGCTGGCAGTTGTAGAAACTGGAGTCATCAGCTCTGTCAAAGGTTTAAATTTTCAAAATGTGTTTTAAACTCTTAATTTTGACAGGAAAGTAAATGTTCATGCTTTATACCCCTGGATGTATCCCTACAAAATATCTAATGGTGCCTGTGAGACAAAATGCCAATATTGTGTGTGTTTGTTCTTTATGTTTGTTAAAAACAACCTGGTTTTCTTGGCTGTTTATTGACAGTAACTACAGAAAAATGGTTGCTAAGATAAGAGCATTGGGTGATGAACTGGGTAGGTCATTCCAGAAGACATCTCTGCCAGGTGGCTGAGTCCATGATGGGATGATTGCATGAGCCTTCCTTCTGAAAATGCATCAAGAGGAAAAATAATCATCATTGATCTTCATTCTCTCTTCATTCTCTCTTGTTACTGCCATCCAATTTCATTTCCCTCTCTGTATTTTAAAAAAGAGATGGCTTCTGTAGTACACCAATTTTTGCTGCAATATTTAACTATTTAACTAATGATCCAGATATTTTATTATCCGTTACGTCCCAAAAGCATTAAATCAGGAAGAGCAGGACAACAGGCAATAACTGCAAGTCCATGACAAAATCCTCCTTTGTTCATGGCAGAGTTGGAGCAGTCAATTAACTTTAAGGATGAAATAGTTATGCAAGTATTAATGAGTAATAATATCAATGAAAATATCACTTTAAGTTACTAAGTGCTGTGAAATAAATGCAGAAAAACAATCATATTAACGCCTGTACTGCTGCCTCAGTAGAACAGAAATAACTACACCACCTAATAACAATATTATCATAATAATACAAATTTTCATAAAAATAATACTGTGGGCTTGAAAGACCACTCAGACCACTGCTAAGAACATCATCAACAACTGATATTGATGGCTTAATAGTGTTCATATTAGCATTCACACTCTTGTTTAGCGCTCATCGTGACAGACTAACGTGGATAGTGCAGATAAAGCTAAAACTTAGCTTGCTAGCTCACTCGCTGGCTAACATCAGCTAACTCTATGGCTTAACGTCCCATAGGTTCATCCATCTACAGTTTCAGTCCAGTATGGTTTCATTAGTAAATGATGGTTGGTGACTTAATTCATTTCATTTGATAATTATTTAGTAGTTAACACTACCTACTCAGCAGCTGATTTCCACATTTCACTAGAATATGGGAATTATGCGTATTTTGACAGTCTTTAAAAAACATTTTAATTATCTGGGGCAATTGACAGCTTGATGACCTATGTGACAGCAATTCATAATTTTTTCTACGATTTATAGAAGCTAAAACTGTGGTATAGACCCAAGTAAATTCATGTTTCAGCTATTGATTTTACAATGCTGGACTATGGGGAAAGATTCCTTACTGCACCATTACCTACTGGCCGGCTGTGGTACTGCAGCTTTGTTATCATCTGAAGTACGCCGGGGGCTTGGGTCTAACACCATTCTCCCACTTCCACTTGACCAATAATGACATCTGCCTATCAGTTCATGACTAAACCACAGGAAACTAGTAAATGAACAGGTCTGAGATACTTTAAGAAGTTAAATATGATAAAGTGCATATACTGGTTACGCCTGGGGGATGCAAAGTAAAAGCCTGCACTCGCACAAGTTGACTTATGAGCACTTAATCGTTAAATAGTGTGAAACATCACTGGATATTAAGTGTGTGCCATTAGACTTATGTAAACATGAATAATGAATTGTACATTATTGCGTCGGGAGATGGAGGATTCAGCCAAGAATTCTGATTAGTAATCAGTCAGCGTGCATTGAGCATCGCAGCTTCCACAGTTAACAGCACTACTTCTTAATTAGCTACAGATTTGCAGGTGAATTAATCATAAGTGCAATAATGATTCCACTTAAACTCTTACGAAGTCGGCTGGAACCCCCCACTGACAGGCACACTTGAGAGCTCTCAATGTTTATTTTCTCCCAGAAGCACACCCTCTTAAGATTGGGCCTTTTTTTTTTGTATTGTTTTTTTTGGAAAATGAAGACAGCACAGAACCATTATTTTTAGTGTCAGGTTAATCACTGAGGCGCTTATTTCAAATCATCCCAAATTTATGCTTTCAAATGTGTCATATTGTGGTTTAAATATGGATCAAATCAAACTGACTGGTTCATTACTGAGCAGATATATATTAATTTACTGTAAATGTTAAGGGCATGATGGGTGAGAAGGAGGTGGAAAAAAACAGTTTTACAGGATAATATATGGAATACAACAAGGCCTAAAGGTCACTCTGCTTCCCAGTTTTGGTTTACAAATGAGCGCTCAGAGGACAATGCAGTCTAGTCGCTATAGTATGACACGTAGCAGGGTGGAGTGTACACTTTGTTTTCTGGTTCTCCCATAATTCATCGGGTGTTGGGTGCTGATTTAGACAGGAATGACCTTTTTTTGTCTTGGGGAGGGTTCCTAAGCAGCATGACTAATATGCAAGGCCCTCTAGGCGCTGTTTAATCAGAGGGAATGTTTAAATGTTGACTCTGTTGTTGTTGCCATGGAGTGACAAAGACAGGAGTGGACAGACTCCTGGGAGGCCAGGCTGTCGGACTGCCATCTGTTAGTTTGGTGCAGTCTGCTGACTGGCTGAAAGGAGGCGTTGGCCGCAATAGTCTCGCGGGACAGTCATCCTCAAAACGCCACCTGACCCCCTCAATGAGCTGACCTGCAGCTTTTATCAAGTAGCAATGCATTTGCCCCCGATCTCTATCATATATTTGTGATGAAATATTGAATATTCTTATAAATCCCTATGAAGCAAGATATAAATTATATACTGTATGTTACGTGCTATCCCCAGTTACTGTATGTCATTGGTCAAGTGCCAGAGGTGGTGTGTTGTTTAGCCTGTGCTGTAAATCAAGCCAATGTCATCAGTTCATCTCGTGCCTCGGTGATGGAGAGCCCAGCAGGTTCACTCTCACCGTGTGACCGATGCCGTCCGGTCTGAAAGATGACATCTCTCCTCCTCTTCTCTCTATTCGGTCGGCACTGGGGCTCCTCATCATTCTGATCCAGAGATGAGTCCAGCAGCAGCCGTCTCCCGCTAGCCTGACAGCCTCTATTAGAATAAAACTGTTATTCTATTGCTTCAAGTGCTGCAGGTGATCCGTGGTCAGAGCTTACCAGGGTCCATGACAAAATTGTGGCTTTTTAGGACAAGGAACAACTTTCCAGGGTTCCCTTTTGTCTCTGTAAGGGTGCAGTCACACCTACAACTTGTCACACTGCAAAATTACATTGTCATCCCTTGAGGTTAATACTTTTTTGGTGTCCTATGCATGATGGACATGTCTGTGCTCATTGCTCATTACCTTCTCTAGTGTTCATAATAATTAAGGACACATGAAGAAGTAGCTGAATATGACCATCGGTCCAGATTTGCTCTTGGTTCATTTTGTTATGCTAGCATGAGGAACTGCTGGCTATCAGATGTCAACTTCTGTCTCCTTATAGCCATAAAAACTGCATTTTGGAGTCGTTTACTGTAGGCTTGGATTGCATTCTCACTCTTAACGAACCGCACTGCAGTTCACTTGGCCGAGACCCGCATTTTCAGGTGTCTCTCCGCATTTTCAGGCATCTCTCACACTCCACGCATGCTTGGTGTGAACATGCTCTTAATTATGAAGACCGTTCTCTTCCAGACACAGTGGGGTTAAGTAGGCTCTTTGTTGAGTGAAGCTGAAAGCCCAGGTTAAGGACTGTACTTTACTATTCCACTCTGGAGCAGAGCAGATGTGGGAGCATAATGAATCCCAATTGAAAGCCTTGTTGAAAATCTTTATCTATAGCATTGGAACACGATTACAGTATCACATTATGAAGATTAGATTATTAGATTATTTTGGGCCCAGCTCTGCTAATCAGGATGTACTTGACATATTTTCTTCCTCAAGTGTCCAGAAAAAAAGGACTTGCTGCTCTTTGTACAAAGGATGTGAGGATCCTTCCATTTGCGCCGCTGCTACTGATAGCTTGCATTGAATTCGGAACTCATACATACATTTTGACAGCTCCCAGCCTCTGCTGCTCCTCGCTGAGCAAGTGCAGCTGACGCATTCATTCCCAGTCATTCAGCACAAGACGCCCTGGGGTGCTCACATCCTCACAGAAAACCAGCTCGGTGTTGCTATCTCTTGACCTGATTCGGAAGTACTGAATACATATTTTTAACCCCCTCATTTTGTTCATGTGAAGGCAAATGTAACAGCTACTGGGGCAGAGGTACTGTCTTTGCTGTCCCACTGTATCTGCTGATGAGTCATCTTCTTAGCTGGTGCCGTCTGGCTCTACCAGCCTCAGGTCTGACGCACATTCACTGGATGTGTTATCTCAAGAGACCACTGGTCCGATTTTGACGAAACTGCAGAGATAATGCATTTTTAAAAGAAACAACTGTGTGTGTGTGTGTCTCCACAGGCGGAACCCCCTCCACTTCCACTTCATCACGGACTCCATCGCCCAGCAGATCTTGGCTTCTCTGTTCCATACCTGGATGGTTCCCGCTGTCCGGGTCGACTTCTACGACGCCGACGAGCTGAAGGTGAGGAACACCAGCCCTTCCCGCCCCTTCCCTTAGAAATATAAGATCAGAGCTGCATTAAACGTCCTATCCTCCAGTAGTTCATGATCTGACTAGTACTCCCCTTTCTGAGAAGTTATGTGCATTGTAAAAGATAATGCTGATCCCAGCACATACCCAGAGAGGTTTTTATTATTTGAGGGAGCAAGTTTTTATCTTGAAGGAGCTGGGAGCGCAGTGTTGGTGGCCAGGGGTGCAATCGATTCATTTTCACTTCAGTCAATTCAGGAAGTGGGTTTTTCTTCTCAGAATTCAAAAACTGGAAATATTGTGCCATAAAATGTTTTTTTTGTATTCTAACTGGAACAAAATCTAGAATATAAATCTAGCTCTTGTTTATTTGCTTCACTTATTTGTCTCATTTGTTTAAATAAAAAGTAGGTAGGTAACTTATTGCACTTTTACCTTAGCACTGGTTATGCTCTTAGATGCTTGTTTAGGAGGGAAATGCACTTACAATTTCTGGTGACTAGTAGTTCTTTTGCCTACCTATGTTGAATGCACTTATTGTAAGTCGCTTTGGATAAAAGCGTCTATTAAATGCCTGTAATGTAATGTAGAAACTAAATCTAGAATTGTATGAATTGCACTTTAAAAGACCATTCCGGCATGACTGGATTTTTCCCCTTTTTTCCATCCATATAATGTTAATTCTTACTGTTTTTGCATACATATGCCACAATTAAAGATATTTTTAGTTCGCTTCCATTTAATTCCAAACGGCATAAAAAACAACTCCTGTCTAAGACAGGAGTGGGGGTGTTACTTCCAATTCCTGCTTGTAAACAAGAAGAGGCAAGATACCGGTAGCTTCCGGTTTTTCCTTTCCAAAATAATCTGTCGACCAATAGCTAATGTTCTCTGCAGTTATGTTAGGACCCGCCTTCTGTCAGTCACAATGCAGTCAACCCAACGTACAAACCAAAGATGCAAAAATGTGCAAAAAACTCCAATCATGCTGGAACGGTCCTTTTTTAAATTTACATTTTGAATTGAATTGAAAATCAAATGATTCCAACCCTGCCTATGGTACATGACAACATCTAATTCACTGGTTGATCATTATATTAATGATTGTTCTGATACAGTCAACCCATTGGAAACTGGTCCGTGTATGAACTGGTTTAGTCTGTTGTGTTTTCAGTCGGAGGTGTCATGGATCCCCAACAAACACTACTCTGGGATCTACGGCCTGATGAAGCTGGTGCTCACCAAGACACTGCCCTCCGATCTGCAGCGAGTCATCGTTCTAGACACCGACATCACCTTTGCCACCGACATCGCCGAGCTGTGGGCTGTCTTCCACAAGTTCAAAGGTAAGACTATTCTGTTTTCTCACCTACCAAGGGCTGGTAAGATAAAAATGATTACCTGCCAAGAATAATTTTTAGCGAGAAAAATAATTATTGTACATTTTTTATAGAAATATGTCACTTTACACATTCTCAATGCTATTTTGTGTATAGAATCAGTTATTCAGACATTCAATAAAGAGACAAGCAGATTTAGAGTTTTAATTTAGAACTTCAGTCTTTTCTTTCTTCATGTTTGATTTGTGTCACTATATGGGAATAACGTTCAGTTTCAACTAACGTTAAGCTAATTTACCGGACAGTATGGTAGGTGACAGATTCATCCAACAAAGACAAATTTTACCAGCATTTGTTACTTGGCGGGTTCTAATTTTGGATTCTGCATACTAGGGTTCAATCAATATAGGTTTTTGAAGGCAGATACAGATATTTTTGTATTGAAATTACTGACCATATGATGATCATTCATTTATTACCTGCATTTTGTTTTTCTTTTTTGGCTGTTGTTGATAATTGTTACTAGTTGCGGGTATTGTTTAATAAATTCAAAGGAAACAAATGCTGTCGTCGCCCATGTTTTCTGTTCAATACTAAATATATATAGGCTTCTGCCCAATGCATGCTGGGATAGGCTCCACATCTAGCTTAGCACTGCCGCCTTACAGCGAGAAGATCCTGGGTTCAAGTCCCGGCCCTTTGTGGCCTCCGTGGGTTTCCTCCCGCAGTCCAAAGACGTGCAAGGTGGATGGGAGACTTTGTCATTGTGAGTGTGCTTGTCCATCCGTGTTAGCTCTGTGATGGACTGGTGTCCTGTCCAGGGTGTTTCCCTACATTATGCGGGGATAGACTCCAGCCCCCCTTGACTGAATAAGAATTATCAGGTAAAGAAAATCTTGGTCCAGCGTGGTTTAGGCCATTTAGTCTAATTTTATTCCATTGTTCCATTCCATTGTTCTTAGAATAGAGTAGAATTGTCCTCGATCCATTCATGTTAACTCAGAAAAGATTGGACCAGTGGTGTCTGCTCATTAGCATTTCTTTTTGTTTTACCTATGTGTAAAACAAGCATAGATAGATGCCAACTTCAACAGTGAGGATATAATTGTGGGGGGGACTGCACTGTATATTTGAGGATTCTTGATCGTTGATAGTTACACGATCCAAACAAGTCATAAACATAGGTGGAACACAGACAATAGAAGCTGATGAGAACACAAATTATTAGGCAGTAACTTTGTGAATCTACATTTTATTTGGCTATATACATGTGTCTATATCTGGATCAGTTTTATTTAGAAACTATAGAAAAGGACTACATTCCCCGGCTGACAACAGTCAGTCGGCCATCTTGCCCCAGCTGAAGGGCGTTACCAATCAGCCAGGTGGGAGCTGATTTCTACCATAAAGACTCAAAGAGTGGATTATACAGTCCAAAGGGAGAGACTACCCAGAGAGCAGCTTGGGAGGCTGCTGAAGGGCCTCCTGACAATTTTGATGAGTTGTATTTGAGTAAGTAATTAAAAGTGACCATTTTGTTATTGCAATCCTGCCTCTTGTGTGACATGCATCTGCCCTCAAAATGGGCTTGTTTTTCCTCCGGGGTGTCACAGATCATTTATTCAAGTCCAGTAGACCAACAGCCTCCAGTCTGCATTAGGCCACAATAAGAGCACAAGGTTCTGGTCTAGTTGCCTGGGCCTGTCACACATCATCTTGCAAGTTCCTTACAACCTTTTGAATTTGAAAAGATTACTTTAAAACCTAGAATATAAAGTACTCAGGACAAATAGGCCACAACTTCTAACAATTTGAGTTTCAGAGCATAATGCTAACGGGTCAGCTAGTTAATATGCTGAATGTTGGGTAACCAGGCGAAAGGCTAACTTTAATTGAAGGAGAAGAAGCCCAATGGCTTAGGAAACTATTGAACTAAGAAACTCACCACAGCCAGAGTTCCGGTAAGAATTTTAGGGAGGGAAATGTTCTATAACATCAATTAGCCAACAGTGCTAACATGTTTGTATGCTAATGTTGATCTCACACACCCTAGGAAATCATAGGAAAAATGGGACTAATGTTCAGGGACTGGGTCCACTACTACTCTTTCTATGTAACTTATCTTAGTAACTTAACAAAACTATATTTCTCTTTGGGTAGCTTTTGCTTCGCTAGTTCAGTGTCTTCCATTGGGAAGTTACTGGTAGCTTGTAAAACTAGACTTTAAGAGTAACTTCTCCATCACCGCCACTGGCAAAGTGCCACATAAAAGGTCAGCCAGACCCGGGGATTTGTCCAAAGGTTGACCTCTCGTTTCTAATCTCTAGTCTCCTCACACTTTCTCCAGCAATGGATGAATCATTGTCCGTGTGTAGAAAATCACCACTGCGGCTCACTGTTGTAGGATCATCCTTGTTACATCAATACGTGGTTGCTGTCTGTACTATAGATGCAGGTGGGCTGAACATGTACTCAAAAAGACAAAAGTCGATCACACATTCACAGCTCAGATTTACAGATTTAGAACACTTATTGAACACGATACTGTTTTTTTTTATCACTTGCCTGTCATTGGAAATGAGAATATGTTCTAAACTGACCTGTGTAGTTAAATAAAGAATAAATGAATTAAATGTTTTAGTAGACAAAGCTGCCTTTATAAG
Source organism: Monocentris japonica (assembly GCA_900323365.1). Taxonomy (NCBI): domain Eukaryota; kingdom Metazoa; phylum Chordata; class Actinopteri; order Trachichthyiformes; family Monocentridae; genus Monocentris; species Monocentris japonica. Next base: position 9,341 of record OOFE01046922.1, read on the forward strand.
GCCCTCTGCTCATCACACAGATCATGTGGCGGTGGGCCACAGATGAGCCTATGTATGGGAAACACTATTACAGATGTGCTTTTTTTCTCAGGGTCGATCACTCAGTGCATCATTTAACCAAAGATGATTGGTTAAATAATCCCTTGAATCTGACATTGAACATTCAATCAAGAACGCACTTCTTCATTTCAGTGTGATAAAATATATTGGAAGATCGAAGTCACTTTTTTGACCAATGCACAGTGTAATCTGTCAACTAAATATGATAGCCCAATAAACTGCAAGTATTAAGCTTGTCAAAATGATAAAAATCCAAAAGTCAATTTAAAAAAAACATCTTGTAGTTAGTAATCCCATGTGCCATTGTCTTTCACAGATGGTTTCTAACCATTACAGTGGAGAAATGTCATTGAGTCGTGCCAACTGGCTTTTGCTTTGCCTCGCACATTTTGTTTTACAAGTTTGGTAAACTAGTCCCATACCTGAGACCTGAGAACAGTTTTTTGGGCCATAGGCACAGCGCCATACATTGCCTTGTTTTTTTATATCCTAACATGGTATGTGGGAGATGTCGTCATGGTGACGTCGAACACAATAACTCAAGGACAATACAAAACCTCATACTTACACCACAGGTACCCCCTATAGAGTAGATGATCTGATTAGATTTTGGCGCATCTTGCAGCAAAAAATTGTATATTACAGAGGATTTTTTTTCTTGAAACTACTATAAATCTATAAATCCCTGCTTTACGATAGTTAATTTAAGAAAGTTCATGTTAATATATTATTTATTTATAGTATACATATTATTCATATTATGACCACCCATGTGTTATATGAAGACAACTATGTTGACAAAGAAAGATTTGCTATCATTAGCATAACTGGTTATATTTAATATATCATAGTGATTATGGTGAAGCTGAAGTTTTTTTTGTTTTTTTTTCTTCCGCCATTGTTCTACGGCCAGAAAAGAGGCCAGCGGACTAAGCAGAGAAGAATACCATTATTAGTTAAGATTCACTTATACGTGAATGATAATGGTGGTCGCAGAGCCGCACGGAGAGGGTTGCAGAGAGGCTCTGCAGATGCACAGTGCACCACTAGAAAAGTGTAACTATTTTTTGATCTCTCATTGGTTATTTTTAGCAATCATGTTGAGGGCAGAGATTCTCTCAGTTCAAATGTTGTCATGCTAGATTGGCTAGGTCCATCTTCCTGGCTTGTAGAAAAAGCTGAATGCTTCCTGTTGTGGTGGCACCTTGCTACCTTCCACCGAACTGGATTGTATTTTACTTTTAGTTCACTGTGTTAAAATTATTTTAATGACACTCAGGATCTCAGGATTTTAAAAAAAGCGTTAGTGGCCAGATTACAAAAGCCGATGTTGATTCCTGTGAAGGAATATTTAAATGTTTTTTTTTTATGGCCCAACCCTAGAAGGGTATAGGATGTGCGAAGGAGTTAGGAAGTGGTGGGGGTAATATTAGGGAGGCCTCTTTATCGTCAGAGACATGTAGTGAAATGAGGAGGAAGGGAGACAGGCAGGGGATGGGAAAGAGGTGGCAGAGAGTAGCTCCGAAGATTTATGGGTAGTGCTGTCCTATAGTGCACCGCAGCCAGCAGGGGTTTGGATCAATCTTAATTAACAGTTGACTCCAATGCAGCACCTCTAACACACACTCCCTTTGCTGTCCAATCTGGATGAACTGTCTAGTCCCATTACTTTTTAAGTACAAGGGTACAACAGCCCTGACTCACTCAATAAATGTTACTCTAAAGCTTTAGCTTTCTGCAAATTACCAGCTCATACGCAAGCTTATAAGGGTGCCAAAGAGAGTGGATGCAGTTCCATGATTTAGCTGATGCAATTACTATTATGTATGGTCATATTAACTTCTTTTGGCACCGTATATCCCTGCAACATACCAGGGATGATAAAAATTATATTTTTCTGTAGAAGGCGCACGTTGATGAGGGCTTAGGTTGAGTTTGCATGCCTACACACTCAACAAAGCTTATGTTTCTTATCCCACTCAAAGACCCATCTGAAATGTGTACTTCTGTGTCACCGCTAAGCTAAAATAGGAAGAATTAATAACTTGCTGTAATGCTGACAGCCATTAAAAAAAGTCAGGTAGCCTCGCAAGTAGTTAATGTCGCCCTAAAAAGTACTCTGATGTTGCCTTGTGTTTCTTGAGAGTTAGTGGGATTCTCAAAAAGTCAAATATTGGCATCTTTTTTTCCCTGTAGTCAGCAGACAGCAGCTTGTCTCTCTCCCTGCTCAGGTAGTGCTGCTGCTGCAACCTCCTGCTGGCAGCCTCTCTTTTCCACCGCTTCCGTCTCTTACCGAGTCAACTTCCTTGCCTTTTCATCTTCCTTTCGTCCCGTCTCCCTCTCTCAAACTTCCTGCGGTGATTATATTCAGACTGTTTTTGTGAGCCCATTGGGAATGGTCTTTGTCATTAGAGATAAAAATACGAAGACGATATTGCAATTGCGTTTTCCAGTTCCCTGCCCTGTCAATGTGACAGCACGAAAGAATTGCGATCCCCGGTGACTAGGCCTGGTTCAGGGTGGGCTGCAACTATTTGTTCTGGGTGTCGATTGCAGTTATGGGCTGTAGCTCGGCGTCTTCATCGCACTCTTACTCGTGTCCTTTTGGGCCTCTGCAGGTCTATGTGCCTCAGACTACAAGACTACAAGAAAATTTGCCCGAAGAAGGAAGGAAGGACAACCGGTGAACCGGCAACAGGGTCATGGGCACCCAAGGCTCATTGATGCGTGTGGGGAGCGAAGGTTAGCCCGTCTGGTCCAATCCCACAGAAGAGCTACTATAGCACTAATTGCTGAAAAAGGTAATGCTGGCTATGATAGAAAGGTGTCAGAACACACAGTGCATTTCAGCTTGCTGCGTATGGGGCTGCGTAGCCGCAGACCGGCCAGAGTGCCCATGCTGACCCCTGTCCACCGCCAAAAGCACCTACAATGGGCACGTGAGTGTCAGAACTGGACTATGGAGCAATGGAAGAAGGTGGCCTGGTATGATGAATCACGTTTTCTTTTACATCATGTGGACGGCCAGGTGCGTGTGCATCGTTTACCTGGGGAAGAGATGGCACCAGGATGCACTATGGGAAGAAGGCATGCCAGCAGAGGCAGTGTGATGCTCTGGGCAATGTTCTGCTGGGAATCCTTGGGTCCTGGCATTCATGTGGATGTTACTTTGACACGTACCACCTACCTAAACATTGTTGCAGACCAAGTACACCCCTTCATGGCAACGGTATGCCCTGATGGCAGTGGTCTCTGTCAGCAGGATATTGCGCCCTGCCACACTGCAAAAATTGTTCAAGAATGGTTTGAGGAGCATGACAAAGAATTCAAGGTGTTGACTTGGCCTCCAAATTCCCCAGATCGCAATCCGATGGAGCATCTGTGGGATG
>OOFE01046923.1:0-12047 GCA_900323365.1 Monocentris japonica
AGAAAGAGAGAGAGAGAGAGAGAGAGAGAGAGGGGCATGGTTGTATTTGTGTGTGAGAGAAAGAGAGACAGAGTGCAACACACACCCCCCACACACACACACACACTACAAATAGGCAACTTGCACATATTTCCCACTTGCACCTTATTGCACACATCTCTTGTCTTGTTATATGTTTTGTCTTTTTTTATAATTTATTATGTGAATTTGTTTTTTTAGATTTTAGATTTTTGACTCGTTCCTTCTTATATTTTTGACTTGATTTTCTTCTGTTAAATGTTGCACCATCAGATCAAGGCAAATTCCTTGTATGTGTAAACTTACTTGGCAATAAACCCCCATTCTGATTCTGATTCTGATTCTGAAATAGATGCACACGCACCAGTGGGGCTGTTCTCAGGGAGTCGTACACTGAAGCTGGACGGGTTGAAGATAGGAGGGTTGTCGTTCTGGTCCAGGATGGTGACAGTGAGAGGAACGCTACTGTTCAACCCCCCTACGTCCTCCCCGACCAGGAACAGCTCCACCCGGGGCTCCACAAATGCCTCACGGTCCAACTGTGCACGCTGTCGCACATGTATGACACCTGGGGAAGGGACAGAGAGGATAGTGAGGATAAAAAAAAACTGCAAGCAATTGCAGTTTGTAATTTTTTTTGTAATTTTTCACCATGTCTACTTGCGGACTGATTTTGTGTGTGTATTTCTGTGTTACCAGTATTGGCATCCACAGTGAAGAGGTCCAGCCTGGTTCCCAGCAGGCGGTACTTGACCAGAGCATTGGGTCCAATGTCCTTATCCTCAGCCAGAACTGGTCCATTTAGCACAGTTACAGTGCTGCCTGAAAGTGGGATGGAAATGAACAGAGGGAGGGGTGGAAAATGAGACAGATGAGAGATGGAAAATAAGAAGTAAAATTATTATAGTCAGTTTAGAATTATTTATAGTAAGTCAGCTACAGTCAACTAGCAGTCTAGCCCTTATGACTCCTATGTCACAGATCTATTTTTTCTTTTTTTCCCTACACTTTTTACAGCTTTAAAATGAATGAAAAACTCATGTTTAGCTGTCACATACGAGTCCTTCCTTAAATCAAAAGCTCACACTATACATTTCAAAGTGAAAAAAACAATGCAATAGATGATTATGTAAACAAAGCCAGAAGTGGGTTTGAGTGGTTTTCAGCAGAGGGCGTCGTCCTGCCGTTGCAGATTGGGCCACTTAAGAGAAAAGAGAGACAGACACACCAAGTTGGGTGCTACCTGCAGCAGAGTTCTCGCTGATCTCAGCCCTATAGCTGGTCCTGGTGAATATAGGCCTGTTGTCATTCTCATCCAGAATGGTGATCACCAAGAGGTCTGAGTCCTGGTGGAGGGGCGGGTTGGACAGAAGCACAGGGGGGATGAAGAAGAGGAGTAAATGGATGGTATTGAGAGAAGGTGATGTGGGACAGAGGGAAGAAGTCACACCACGATGATCAGCCTTCAAAGAGGCAAATTGTTTTGAGGAGGCAGGAGTGCAGTGTGTTTTTGCAGTAGGTGCACTGTGCACCCCACTGAGGTGAACAGGCTGCTTTCAGAGTGCTGGTGGTTGACTGTGGTTCGCAGCTCTTGGTGAGACCTGCTCTCACCTTTCCCACAGAAGCTGGAGTTCAAGTATGCCATTATACTGCATATAGTTGCAGACATGAAAAACCTTGCAAATCTAGTATGGGTAGTTCTCATGATTTTACTTACAATGTTCATGTAGTCCTTATTATGAGAACATTTGATAAGTCCTGGGCCTGTGAACCCTACTCATAGCTAATTCTTCATATCATAATGTACACATATTTAACAATAAATGCCAAAAATATAAAAATATTTACATCAAAATGACACTTGTACTTCCTGGAAAACACTGTTTCCTTATCCTAGGACACCATGGCTGCGTTTCCAGTGGCTGGAATTTATTAGTTTTGAATTAATCCGGAATTAGTGGCAATTTGAGATTATGTGCATTTTTAAACTTTTGAACACTTTTAAAATGTCCCACCCCATCACCCTGTTTCAACTGGAAATATGTTGAATTCCAGAAGCTAGGCACCATCAAAATGCTTTTTCCTTGTGTAGAGTTATCCATCTGAATATATAGTGATAGTTCTATATTTTTCAAAAGAAGATTTTTTGGAACATACATGATCTGTGCGTGAAAGTGTATGTGCAAACGTGTGTATGGGAGAGTGTGATTACCCTGCGAGCAATGCGGGGGTTCTCTGGGTTGTCTTTGACAGTGATGGTGAGCTTGTATTCAGCCACCCGCTCTCTATCCAGGGGTCTGTTCACCTGCACCACCCCTGTCTGAGAGATAGAGAGAGGGAGGGGTTAACCATAGATATATTTAGAGCGCCATTATTTAAGTTATGGCATATCACATACAAATGTTCTTTTTGTTCTATTCTTATCTATATCTTATGCTCTGCTGCCACAATGACCCAGTTTGCCCATAGGGTGAGTTTCATCTAATTAAACCTGGGACCTTCCAGTTACGGGACACTCCAACCTTGCACCTCCATGTTGCTCTTTTGCCTTTCACTAGATTATACTGCACCATCTCCAACACTTTATTCAACCATCTTGCCCATCCCATCATCCCATGCCCTTTCTCTCACCGTGTCATTGATGTAGAAAGATCCATCTCGGTTGCCAGCGGTGATCTTGTACGTGAGCAGTGCGTTGCCTCCACTGTCTGCGTCTCGAGCCTGGACTCTGGCCACAGAGGTGTGTATGGTGGCGCCCTCGCTCACACTGGTGTTATGGGGTAGGTTCAGCAGGACTGGGTCGTTGTCATTGATGTCGAGAACGTGAACCCCCACCACCACCTGGATGACACACAAATAATCCGTTGATTTAAAATCAAGAGGAGAAAGTGTCATGTAACATGCCTGTTCTCAAATAAAATTCCATCTCTTATTTAGTCTGGGAAATCTTGTGTATGTGCGCATGTGTGATAGGCCCACCAAGCTGCTGCGAGGTGGGTTGCCCAGGTCTCGGGCTGTGACGGTGATGTTGTAGAAGGGTGTGGTCTCTCTGTCCAACTCCACATCCCTCCTCACCCGCAGCTCGCCCTCCACGGGAGAAACCATGAACTCATCTGACACAGCGAGAAAGAGAGAGAGAAGCAAGGCGATGTTGGGCAACTGATAATACACAACTATGTCCACAAACACATTATTTTCACAGATCCGTAACTAACTCTGGGGATCTCCATCGGTGATGCTGTACTCCACTTTGCCGTTGAGCCCAGAGTCTTCATCGGTGGCTCTAAGGGTCCAGACCCGAGGTCCCGGCTGGCCCTCGGTCACATCGAAGGGTCCCTCATAGTCTTTGGGAAAGGTGGGCGTCACATCGTTCACATCTAGGACATTCACCAGCACCTATGTGGGAGCATTTGGTGCATGCATTAAAAAAGGCAACTGATTCTGATCTGTAGCGTGTGTGTGTCTGCTTGGATCAAGTATTATGTGTGTATGAGAATAGATAGGACAGATAGATAAGAAGGAAAAAAAGAACATATAACTAGATTTCTGGAGAACAGAAGAGTGTGTCTCATTTGTATCATTACTGTTGTGCTAGATGTCAAGCGCAGGGCAGGAATCGGACACTGGTCCGTTGCTGTGACAACCAGCGCGTAGTGTCCGTTGCTGATCTCGAAGTCCAGCTCCCTCACAGCAGTTATCCTTCCCTGGACAATCCCCCCCACACGCACGCACGCACACGCACACACACACACACACACACATCCGCCTGAGTCATCCCAAAGGCATTCACAACTACCTCACTAACAGGAAAAAGAGGGAGACAGACAGAGCGTGAAAACACAGCAGAACAATACACAAAGGGCTTCAGAGAGCACATCTCAGTCTTTCAGACACAGCCTGAGGCGCTGCATTCAGGATACATACACTCTGAGCTCCGAAGCACCTCCAAACACCAGCGCTTATTAGGCACCCAGATCCTTGCACAACCTTGAGTTTAAGATACATACCTCGCTATGCTTTAAAGACACAATCAGGAATTCATTTGACCCTCTAAATCAAGGTTACCTCAACAGCTCCTTTCCAAGAGCCACTTAACCAGCTCTCCTAAGACTCACCCCCACACACCACCGCAACCTCTGAATCTCCTTATCCAACAGAACTGTAAACTGACTACTGTTACTCTTTGTTCCCATTATATTATTACCCAGGCAGCTTTGCACAATCCTGCTCTCACAATGTACGCACAACCCTGTGTAACTTCAGATGTCGCACACTGTAATCATTTTCAGCCTTAGAAATGTGCTCGTAATGTATTTCAGCCATCTCATCATAAGCAGCAGAGCAACCTCATAGTGCACTGGACCAATGCACAACTGGGCACTCACTGTATTTCCCTCTTCACCTGTAACCAGAATATGATGCTGCTGGACTGCACATCGTTTTTCAACCTTTATTTATCAAATAAAAGTTTGCAGAGAATGCGTGTTCTATGTCATCAACACCCGGATTCACATTCATATTGTTACACACACCTGGGAAACGCTCAGTACGACCACAGACTTCTCTCGTTGGCCACAGCTCCAACGAGCATTACTTTGCCCAGCCGGGGTGATTTTCCCAGGTCTCAAAATGCCTGTAAATGTCAGATTTAACTCTCACATGCTGTTGTATCAAAATCTTAATCAATATCATAAACCATTATGTTAAGGTGAAGTGAGCGCACTCAAGGTGTGGAATCGCAATGACATACTGGCTCTTTAAACCCAGTTGAGAAGAGGTAAACTATGTTTGGATACATGCACCATTTCATGGACACGTTTATCCAAAATCCCTTGCAGTCCCTTACAGTAGCATGGGTGGTGAACTGAACCCCTAACCCAGGCAGTGCTATGCTCTACCCATAGGGCTATGCAGGTTCATGGCAATGCCCTGCAATACTAACCATGGTCAATGCCAAGAATGTCTAAATTAGTGTGGGACACTACAGCAGTTACTTATTTTATGATTGCATTAAGATGTCAGCAATGCGACTCAAGAGAATTGGTGTGTCGTGACAAAGGAGTAACCACATCACTTTGTCTAAATATAATGGTCTATGTTACACTGTCCCTAAAAGCCTCTCTCTCATGCCAGTTCACACAGCCTTACAGCCAATTTCAACATACAATCACTGTCAAACATATTTGAAGATATTATGACCAAAGACTAAATAGCAAGGCCTGTTCAGAGACAGAAGTCACTTTCAGAAACTATCAATCACACAGCAAATGTAGCAGTTGAGGGAAGAAGACTTTTGTGCAGATCAAATAATGTTATCACCCTGCTTCACCTCCACTTCGTTTGGCTGAGCCAGTGAATTAGTGTGTTCGGAGTGTTAAAGCACATGCGCCCCGACCTTTTCCTTGTCATAAATCACAAACCCCTGTTCTGCTGCCAGGATTTTGTTTAACCCAATTTGTCACAGAGGACACCCTCCTCTCCCCCACCTCTACCCCAACTGCAGCTTCACATGGTGGGACTGGAGCATGGGATTAGTGGGCGGATCAAAGCATGCCATCCAGGCCTCTTTCTCCTTGTAATCATGGCAGCCAGTAGCTACTGGAGCACATCAGTCAAGGCTACTGGTGGTAACCAGGACGTGAAGGACTAGAACCACAGAAGAGAAGCGGGGAACGTGTGCAATAAAGGGGCTAATAATAAACCCAACAACACAGACACGGAGAGATTAAAAGGCAGGCTGACAGACAACCAGACACACGTGCACGCACACATGCACATGCACAGCTTCTATGACAGAAAGGGGTCATGGAAGGTGTGCCAAGAATATCAGACAATTGTGCTGTCAGTGGGCAATCGCTCTGGCACGACAGCCATTCCAACTACTGCGGGCATAACAACAATCATGTGAAAATATCTCAGTACCACCGTCTGGCTAGTTTGTATTTTCAGCCTAGTTCACATGCTATGAAAACACAGTGACTGGCACAGACAATGGAGGTGAACTGAGAAAAAAAAAAAAAAAAAGAAATTCCTTGAGTGTGTAGCCATTCATCATGACGATGCCCAGACTTCTTACCATAATGGTGGCTCGGTAGTATTTTAGGACAGGCATCAGCATGAATAAAATTCAACTGAAATGTATGCCACAGCCCACTTTCCCACCGCTGCTGCGGTCATGTAAACTTCCTTTGGCACTAAGCACTTCCTCATATTGGCTTTAGAAATGTGAACCAGTTTTGATGACAACTGAAAGGGAGGAGGTACCCTACAGTCAGTGAGGCGTATGAAGACCCAAACCGCCAGGTATGCCACCTATGTTTTGATAAAGTCTTCAGCTTCAGTCCACAACCTTTCCTCCCTACTCTGCTGTATGTTGATACCAGACATGGGTGAAATCCTATTATAAATGAATCATTTGGAGAGTGGCAATTAAGATGTCCATTACCGCTGAGTATACTACATTGACATTTGGAAATAATTTGACCCGGGATTGATAACCATGTAGCTAAATGCATCATTTTCCCTTCCTGCTCAAGCTGATGAGCATTTCATTGCCCCAGCTCTGCTCCCATCCACTCAGCAGTAGACTGACTGGAGACCAAGAACTTGCTCAATATAAATCATTGAATGCCCGCTTATCTATATCAATGTGCAGATATTGTACCTTCCAGTATCACCAAATAACTGCCAGTTATTTTTATTGACACAGCTCATGCACCCCCACTGGAGAGCTAACCTGACAATGAGCAATCACAGAGGTTACAGTGGTGCTGCGAAATCTAGTAAACTGCACTGAGAGGATGTTATAATATGAAACATTGTTGTGTATGAGTACAATAGCAGCCTGCACCAGTCTGGAACTAGGACCATCACTTCTGTGCAGTGCTGACACTGCCTTATTCAGGGAATGTGCTTATTGACACAACTACTTCCTCCACCTGTGCAGAGCTGAATGGGCCTTGCATGTGTCAAAGTGTGTTGTGAACACCTGTGTAACAAGTGAATTGTCAGTTATCATAGCTGAATTCATGATAGCCCAGCGGTGTGCTTATGAAAACCAGAAGGGTTCTGGTTTGAATCTCAGGACCAGCTGGGAAAATCTGGGTAGGCAAACGGATCTGTCACTCTCGGGTGTGAGTGTGAAGCAGGGCACTGCTGAAAAGCAGTCTGGATATAAACCAAATTCCTTAACTGCTTGCTTGTCAAAGTGTGCACCGACTCACCTGTGACATCTGGGGTCTGAAATTGATCTCCTTAAGGTCCACTGATCCCGGTGAGAGATTGTGCAACATCTGGCACAAGAGCACCCCGTCCCGTAGGGCCTGTGCCAAGTCGAAGACGGCCGCGGAGGGCCACACGACCCGGTGGTTGGGGGGCAGGACCTTGCAGTCTATCAACCACCGCCCGCATTGTCTCCACTCCTCCATATCGGCTTTGGGTTTTCCTCACACACACGAAGTTCACCAACTAGCTCCGGGGTCTCAACACCGCCGTTCCCAGCGCGAGAGCAAGCACGGCACTCCGTTCCCAACCAGTGCCAGATACCTTAATCATTCACAAATAACAGCTCGCGACTGGAGTTTTGCAACTTTATGCGCTAATTGGTTAATCGTTAATAGGTTACCGCACTATTACACCCCCCTCCCCGCTCCAACTCATCTCAGCTTCTGCTCCGGTCTCCTTGTTCTAGGAGCAGCGAGAATACCGGGATGTTGTCGGTTTGTAGGACAAATGTATGAACTGGTTTCAGTGAATTCCGTGTAGAAAGACGGCGGCGATGCAACCAGAGGGATGTGTGCTACGGGGACTTTCTTTTCTTCATTCTCAAAAGTTTCTTCAGCGTATCCCCAACACGTTACAATACGGTTATACCGGTGACGGATAAGATCATTGAGTGCCGCAGGCTGTGGTCCTACATCGACTTAACCGGTGTCTTGTACCACATTCCAGCGTCGTTGAACCGAACGCCACAGCCGACGTAAACCATACAATGTGGAAAATACAGCGGTGCAAGTCTGGTATGTTCAGTAGTTCAATCAAGCATGTAGCATTTGTCGTATCCTCAAAGTGTGTCCACAATTTAACCGCGAAGAAAACACGTAATTCCAATAATAATTCCAATAATAATAAAGCAAAAAAAGCAAAAACAAATAAACCCCAGATAGAGCAACCTTCTTTACAGCGCCGTGGTCATCTTTCAGTCTCTCCAGAATACACTCTTAACATCTCTCTCCGACAGCGGAAACATGTCCAGGAAAAAAAAGGAATCTATGTTCACATTTATCTAATCCGGTTACTCTGCGTTGCCTTTACGCACGCCGACGAAAGGGTTGCGCGTGTTTTTCGTTGTTTTCTTTTCTTTTCTGTGATTTCTGCCTCCCTTCCGTTCGTGTCCTCTCTCTACCTCTCTCTTTCCTCGTTTCCCTTTCGGCCGGCGATGTTTTGCAGTCCCAACTCCCTGCCGAGCTAAATCTGAAGAGAAAGCGTCAAAGCATGCGCTCGGCTGGGTTCTGGCGATTGCACGAGTTTACACATGGAGATGAACCTGATCAGGCGAAGGCAAAACTTGAGAGTATATTTCTTAAACTTTCTTGAATCCGGTTATAATAGAAACAAAACAACAAAAAATGCGAGTTTCGGGTAAATGTTTTTAAACTGGAAGTTGTGGATGCGCCCTCTGACGCATGAGGCGCGCATTGCATCGGCTGCACAGATTGTCAGACTGAAGCGTTCACCTAAAGCCAGGGTGTCTGCAACTTTCATCATCTTTAATGTAAGACTTTGAAAGACATTTTTAATGCTACTTAGAATGAAAATAAGACCAATTTCACGTTTGGAAAAACGGGAAAATAAAAACTGTAGACCTATGAGAATATCATCTGCACGATTGGATGAATTTTTCAGCGGATTAACAGCACATCAAAAACTGCCCTTTCAAACTGAATTTAAAACTTAAAATATTATATTCAACTGTTAACATAATTTAAGACTTTTCAGGACCTGCAGGCACCCTCTATAGCAGTGATTCCCAAAGCAGGGTCCAGGGACCTCAGGGGTTCTTGAGGGGGTTCCAGGTATCCATGTTTTTCATTTGAGGATATGACAGTGGGAGAATGGTATAGGAATGACTGTTCTGATGAGAGGTTTCACTCTCCCCACTGTGATCTCTCCACCTAGAGCATAAATAGTTGTCCAAGTCTACACTAAATCATAAACAAGACAAGCCTTGGCATGAAAATGTTTGGAAATCCCTGTCCTACAGGAATGGAAATAGCAATAAGCACAGTCAGATCTACAAATCGTTGTTGGTGGGCGATGCTAGAAACCTTGAATGATTAATATAAAACATTCCTCTTCTGGTACGTAGACCGAATGTGTTTGAATAGGCCCATTTACAGGAATGTGATAATCATGGCTCTACTTCTGAGAGAATGTGCAAAAATACCACAACAAAATGAATTAGATTACAAAATACACAAGACAACAACACATCAAATAAGGCTAGGACTAGTAGATTTCAGAAATAAAGCTCATGCCAACTCATTCAAAAAATAACTTCAAATTCAATGTACAAGTGACAGAGTAGAAGCTAAGTGTCTTATTGCACCATTTGTGCAGGGCTGTCTACAATTACTGCCCAGTCCGTGTAGGATAGGTGACCTGTAGGCCTACACTGTTAAATGGTTAACCAAGACGTTGCCTAAGCCTGAGAAAATGCTCTGATCTTGGGGCATGTGAACACGGTGGAGCCAGGAGAATGGCTATTGATAATGTCCTTTGCACAATACATGCTGGGACAGAGAAGTGGTCTTTGAGTTTGGCTGATGGAGCCACGTGATCACTTAACCTTTTCAGAGCGTTTAAACAGCCCCATCAACCTAAATAAAAGCCATGAAATGTTTAAGTGGGCCTATTCTGGTGAAACAGTGTTGTTACGGCACCTATTCCTGGCTGAATAGTACATCTCTGCTCGGAAGTATTTCAGTATCTCAAAGATGCTAGGCCTGGTTACATCATGCGTTCGCCCCATGTTACAAATCAAGTGGTAGCAAGTGGTAAAATACACAAAAGGGCAGCAGCAGCCTAGAGGTTAGAGATGAGGGCTTGTGACCACTTGCCAACTTGAATCTCCAGAACAGCTGGAAAATGTGAGTAATGCTCTTCCCTCCCTCAACAACTACCATCTACCAACTGCCTCTGTCGGGCTGCCCAGTGGTCAGTGGTAACGGACGGGTTAGTGCCTAGGTGTGAATGTGTGGAACTGAAGGAATTTGTTGTTAGAATAGAGCATGGGGGCTCAGCAAAGCTTCCCAGGATAGATAAGGTCAAAAAAGAAATCATGTATTTCAACAACTTGTGGAAATACATGAAATTCTGCTCATAACGACAATCCACTATAATACTATAGTAAACAGAGAAGGCTCATCGCCAAGTTTCATGCTCATTTCAGTCCAGTTCTGTTTAGAGTCCATTTAACAGGAATACCTCAATACACTTTACAGAAAAGCAATCTTAAGTGAAGAGGTAACGTTCAAGAACAACACACAGCAATTTATAAACATGAGTAAACAGGGGGTCATCCATAGCCTAAAGGTTAGATAGGTTAGTGCACAGACTAGATGGTCATCAGTTTGAATCCGTGGACTGGGTGGGAAAAATAAACAAGTAATGCTATCCCATCCTTCAACAACTACCATCAAGGTGCTCCTGAGCAAGGCATAGAAGTCCCAGTTGCTCCAGCAGTATTGCTGAGTAATAGCAGAGGCTTGTGGTTCTGCTACCAGAAGTGATAGCATGAAAGTGCATGAATATTTGAATGTGATGCAGAGTGGGCTGAAAAAGTGTGTGCTCTGCAAAATCCTTTTCCTGGATAAATAAAGGTTACATACATACATATATAGCGTTTGGGGAAGCATGTTAAAAAGAGGCTACTGTCACGATGGAGACATGAGCTAATTTGCAATTGGGTTTCTTGCTGCATGCAACATTTGCCTTTTATTGTACAATTGCATACATCTTTTACTGAACAATAAATACATGCATGTACAATTCACTTTAAGAGTCATAAAAAGAACATGAAAACCAGAGGCATGCTGATAATGTATCTGAGCTAACAAAGTCTCCTATGTCATTACATTACAGTCATTTAGCAGTGTGTGGTGTTTTTATAACGGATCGGTGCACAGTGAGCGATGGCCCAAAGAGCCAGGAATGACTAGTTGTCACTGAAGTTGTGGCATTGATCCATCACGCCCCAAGGCTGTTGGGGTGGCATGTTCCATATGCCACAATAGGAAGATGGGTCACAAAGAGCACGTTTCCCTGCAGCACACTCGGCGCAAGGACGGCGAAGTGGGCTGATGAATAGCCCCACAGTGTGCATGCAGTTGGAGGTTCCTCTTTTTTATTCTCCCAGCAGACACAGGTGATAAATGTTGCAGCAATTGCATGCCCTTAACCATTGTTTGATAAAAAGGGGCTGCAATATGGTTATGAACTGTAGGAATTCACAGTACACTGGAGATGTACAGAAAATGCTCATGTATGTAACTCATCCCAAAGATTGAAGTGCGCCCATAGAGGTTCTGCAGTTCTCCAGTGAGTGAGGATCATGTGTGGGGTCACTGCATTTTCTTCAAAAATAAACAGCACATTGCCACCAAACTGAAACCATGAAAAAATGAGCTTTATAGGATGGTACATGATGGCCATCTCTTGGTTGATTACTGAATTGCAAGCAATGCTGAGCACCTAATATCCAGCGTCTATTCAACGCACGTGCTACTGGCCTGTGTTAAAAGTTAATTGAAGTACTAAGACCCAGCAGAGCAGACGTTGTGGATGCAACAGCTGGTTTAACTGAGCAACCTTGTGTGTATGCCAGTTGCTGGAAAGCAGCTGGCAGGCCAGTCCACAGTATGGTTCAGTGGGGCTTGCCTCCAGTGAGGAATACTGTATACCAAGTGTATTTTACAGACCTTTTTTTAAGACGCAAGACAACTTTTGTGCATTGACTTTTATTTACAAAA